>WNWK01027395.1:0-26336 GCA_009830355.1 Cherax destructor
TCAACCAAATCTTTAAATGGGCTGCAGAAAACAATATGAAGTTCAATGATGAGAAATTTAATTACCCCGATTTTAAAAGGGACAAATTTTAAAAACTTTCGGAGATAAAACAAATTCCAACCACACAATGAACAAAAACTAATGTCAAAGACCGGGGAGTGAAAATTTAAAGGGGATCTCATTTTCAAAGACCAAACATTGTATCAATCCATCTGCTAAAAAAATGACAGGATGGATAATGAGAACCTTCAGAACTGGGGATGCCAAGCCCATGTGACAATTCAGGTCACTTGTTCTATTTGGGGTAGAAATTGTGCACACTAACTGACCTTTTCAAGGCAGGTAAATTGCTGACCTAGAAAAGTACGGAAACCCTTTACGGCACACAACTCATAAACCCCCCAAATTACGGGGAAATGCTTAAAGTTCCTAAACCTGCAGTCCCTAAATGCAGGCGGGGGGATTAGTACCAAACTTGCACACCAGAATCCTCCCAGAAAGCAAAAGACTCGGAGACGATGCAACATCCCCAAAAAAAGCAGGGGGGCCACTAGCACGATAAGACACAACACGATAAGTGTCAGGGGGCCCCAAAATGTTCAACTGCCTCCCCGCATACATAAAAAGGGGTACAAAACCCCCCGCTATCTTCAAGAGGCAATGGAAGGCACCTGTCAGTACCTGAACACCGGGCTGTGGTTCGAGTCGGGGTTTCTCGGCCAGCAGTAACAGCCTTGTTGATCAGGCCATGATCCCCAATGATTGCTGGTCAAAACAGGGGCCCTGGGGGGGCTGACCCCAAACCCTCCAGGATACCCAAAACCATTTACGAACATACCCGGGTATTACGCGGAATATTTTACCCCTTTTTAAAAATGTTATCCTGGGTTTATATACCATTTGGTGGTATGTTCGATCGGAGTAAACATTGAATCCCCGGGGCGTTTACCATTTGGGGGGCACCCGGGCGTCACACCCACCTGGGTTTACCTGACCGAACATATTGGCTGCATGTGACGTCACACTAGTTAGGATTAGCGAACAAATGGAAGGAGCCCCGAAATCCCACGGTAGCCACGACTTTCAATTGCTTTGGAATTTTGATAGAGACTTGATGTTAGGGAAAGAGAAAAACAAATTTTGTTTCTACAGGCGGGCCGGGTTCACCTGAGTTTACCGGAGAGAGTTCCAGGCCAACCCCTGGGCCCGGTCTGTGACCAGGCCCCCATGTTGATCAGAGCCGATCAACCAGGTTGTTATTCCCGGCGCACACCCAACGTAAAACCCAAAAATTTTTGGGGGATGGCACCGATTTTAAAAAAGCCTTTTCAGGCCGTTTTTGAAGATTTTGGCCAGGGGTTCATTGATCCTTTATGTATGCGGGAGGATAAAACAGTGGGGCCCATGACACTTGGGTTCTTCGGGTGATAGTGGCACCCTGTTTTAAAGATGAACTTCGCCGAGTCTTTACTGTAGGGTGAAACCTGTAATTTTGGGACACCCAGATTTTCCGGTATATAATAATGATTCCCAAACCGCGTTCAGAGTACAGGTTTAGGGAAATCATGCCCCCGTAATTGAGTGGTTATTGGGAGTGGGGGGGGCCGGGAAAGGTTCTGACATTTTTCTGGTCGTATTCACCTGCCCCCCAAAGGGAGTTAGTGTGCAGCAATATTCCAGCCAGATAGCAAGGGCCTTTGGGGTCAAAATGGGCCTGGCATCCTGTTTTTTAAGGGTTTTTATTATCCATTCTTGTCATTTTTCCCAAGGATGAGGTGTTATGGTCTGAAGGTGAGATTCCCGACATGATCACCAAGTTTTGACATTAGTTTTTCCTTATTGGTGGTTCGAATTTTTTTAACTACGATGAGATTTAATTTTACGTTCTACATTTTTAAATTTTCATCATTGAAATCATATTGTTTCTGCAGCCCATTTAAAGATTTGTGATGTCTGTTGAGTCTTGTTTCAATGGTGACATCACAGATTCGGTGTCACTGCAAAGGAAGACACGGCACTGATGATATCCCCGTCTATGTCCGATATAGATGAGGAAACAGGATGGGAGCGAGTACTGGCCGAACAGAGCCCACCAGCGCCCAGACTTTACCGTGGGTTTCTACTATACACACACAACCCAAAACATATAAGAGGGAGCCAGAGACGTTTCCCCCCACTGGACCATTTTAGTCACACTAAACACAGAGACGGAAGGGAATTATAGGGGGCAGACAAAGGAGGTACCAGAGAGTGGGGAAAAAGGGGGGGCAGTGGAAGTAGTAGTAGTAATAGTAGGGAGAAATATATTTCAGAGGAGCACTGCAGAGGCTAAAGGGGCCCAAGGTGGGACGAACAGAGGGAGGAAAGGCCTCTCCGTGGGACGCAAGCCTATACAGGGAGACTATTTCCTTATCATGCCTCGTCAAGAAATTTCTTATCTCCTTTTCTCCGTGCTCCCCCCATCTGTGATCCCCAGTTTCAGGGAAAATACCATAACCCTTTTCTGCCGGGGTACCCTTCCCCTTTTAAGACTCTGTCCGTCCCAAAGGACTTTCTTCTCTAAACCCCTTTCCCTGAGAACTCTCCCGCCCCCGCCTTCCTACCTCTGGCCTATCCCCAAAATTTTTGTTCCTTTGAATCAACACCTTTTTTGCGACCACTTTCGCACATCTAGTTCAACCTCCCTCCACAGATTCTCCTGATGTTTTCCATTTTTTTTTCCCCCTTTCCCGTCCTTCAGTACTTTTAAAAAACGGCTATCTCTTTCGACAGACTAGAGCACAAAAAAGTGTTAGGTTTTTGGGGACACTAAAATGCCTTTTTTTCCCGTCAGGACACAGCCCTCCTTGATTGGTCTTCGTAAAACAACACCCAGTCTAACTTTTCATAGTCCCCCTGGTTGAATCCCCCAACTTTGCCAACTTTCCCTGTATGAATCTTTAGCCCGCCCTTTTCCGCGATTTTTCCCTTACATTGTTAAATGCCTTTTAAAACTTCAGAAACCCCCCACTTAACCTGATTCCCTTCATCTTCCTTCTTTTCCCATGGTTTTTCCTTTTTTTCTTTTCTTTTGCCTTGTATTTGTCCTTTTTTTCATTCCCCTTTCCTCCTCTGTGTTCTCGTCCCACCCTTGTGGGCTGCTAGCCTCATTGCAGTGCTCCTCTAGAATATGACTGTCTCCACTACTACTATTACTACTACTACTACTTCCACTACTTACTCCATTATTACCCCACTCTCTGGTACCTCCCCTGTCTGCCTGCTCATAAATACCACTTCCCCGTCTCTGTGTGTGTTAGTGTGACTTTGTAAATGGTCCAAGTCGGACTGAAACGTCGTCGTAAGCTCCTCCTTTATATGTGCGGGTTGTGTGTGTATTGTTCCAGTCACGGTATGTGCCTTTTTGTTATTTATTGACAAACTACTCTTTGTGTTCTATTTTGTTAGGAAAATATAGATCCATCTACCAACTTTCCCTGTTATTCCTTTATCACGCATTTTGTGTGCTATCACACCATGGTCACACTTATCAAAGGCTTTTGCAAAGTCTGTGTATATAACATCTGCATTCTGTTTGTCTTCTAGAGCATCCAGGACCTTGTCGTAGTGGTCCAGTAGTTGGGACAGACAAGAGCGACCTGCTCTAAATCAATGCTGCCCTGGGTTGTGTAATTGATGGTTATCTAGATGAGTGGCGATCTTGCTTCTTAGAACCCTTTTCAAAGATATTTATGATATGGGACGTTAGCGCTATTGGTCTGTAGTTCTTTGCTATTGCGCTACTCCCTGCCTTTGGGGAGTGGGGCTATGTTATTTTAGTAACTGGGACGACTTAGTGTCCATGCTCCTCTCCATGCTCCTTCTCCTCAGTGTTCTTGATGAACACTGAGTTCCATGAGTCGGGGCCGGGAGCGGAGTGCATGGGCATGTCATTTATTGACTTTTCGAAGTCATGTGGCGTCAGGGTAATGTCAGATAGGCATGCGTCTACCAAGTTCTGTGACAATCTCATAAAAATCATTTAGGCCTTCAACTTTCAGTCTGGTTAGCGGCTCCAAAAACTGAGTCATACTGGGACTTTAGTAACTCACTCATTTCCTTGCTGTCATCTGTAAGACCCATCTCGTTTTAGTAGGGCCGAATACTGTATGTTGTTCTCGACTTTGTTTTGGCATAAGAAAAGAAATACTTTGGTTTCTTTCAATTTCATTTATAGCATTTAGTTCTTCCCAGTTTCTTGATTCCTGTAAGATTCCTTTAGTTTTAATTCGATGTTGCTATTTCTCTGACCAGTGCCTCCTACGTATTTCAGATATATTGGCCTCTTGTAGCCCTCTGTTATTCTTTGCCTTTGCCTGTATAGGGAGCGCCTCTCTTTCTAGTTTACATCTCCTCCTTTTCCTTAAGGGAATTTGCCTTGAGCAAACCTCAAGTGCCACAGAGTTAATTTGTTCTAGACATAGGTTAGGATCCGTGATACTTAGGCTATCTTCCCAGTTTATATCATTTAGGATTTGGTTTACTTGGTCCCACCTTATGTTTTTGTTATTGAAGTTGAAATTGGAGAAAGCTCCTCAGACTGATCACATTTTGTCGATCTGGGGCCCTCATGCATGTCTGACCTCTATTATGTTGTGATCTGAGTATATCGTTTTTATATGATGACATTTTGTATCAGATCATCATTGTTAGTAAAGATGAGGTCCAGCGTATTCTCCAATCTTGTAGGCTCTATTATTTGCTGGTTTAAGGTGAATTTGGTGCAGAGATTTAAAAGCTCGTGTGTTGTACGAGTTTTCATCTGAGCTGCCTCCTGGTGTTATCTCTGCTTCCATATTATTTGCAATATTCCTCCATTTTAGGTGCCTTAGTTTGAAATCCCCAGGAGCAAGATGTTGGGGGCAGGAGCTGAAGGTTTTCCAGACAGTGGTCAATTTTCGAAGCTGTTCCTGAATTGTTGGGACGTTGCATCCGGAGGCTTGTATACAACCACGATGACCAGGTTTTGATTCTCGTTTTTTACTGCTAAAACTTCAACTACATCATTTGAGGAGGCATTTAGTAGTTCTGAGCATATAAGTGACTCTGTGATATACAGGCCAACCCTCCTCCTTTTGCCTGTTCACTCTGTCACATCTGTATAGGTTGTAGCCAGGGATCCATATTTCATTGTCCAAGTGATCCTTATGTGGGTCTCTAGGAAAGCCGCAAACATTGCATTTGACTCGTAAGCAGTCCACGGATGTAAGGTATCTTGCTGTTCGTCGCTGGTTTTAGACCCTGTATATTTGCAAAGATGAGTGTCGTCGTATTGGTGGTATTGTTGGTATGGGAGGTCTTTTTTTCTGGCACTAATATCTGTTGTTCTGGAGTGGAGGTCATTGACTGTGGTTCCACTCCAGAAATGATTGCAGTTGGTGTACGATTTCTGTCATTTCCTGAGGCTTTTTTTCCTTCCTGGCGCTAAAAAACTCTCTCTCTGGAGTGGCTTTGGCTACCCAGGTTTTCCCATGGTCTGGATGTTCTGTGTCGTCTTGTACCTTTAGGTGGTGTGCCTGGCAGTATAGGTTATAGCACTGTCTTTCCTGAACTGATGAGTGACACATTTCAGGGTGGAAAAGCTAACAGAGAGGAGGTTGCATTTTCCTGTTGTCATATGGGCACGGCATTTTCTGGGGTGGTCAAAGTTGCATGTCCCATCTGTTTTCCCAGAAATTTCATGACTGCAGATACCAAATGCATTATATTTGCATAGGCCTGGTTTGTGTTTGCCTTGTTTTTTTGTGACTGTGTTCCCTAATGTATTCCCTATTGGTGCGTGTTTTCCTGTCTCATTTCTATCTTCAGCACTATTGCTAACATCCCCTTTTGTTCCATCTCCATCACTAGCACCTTCAGGAGCACTGTCCTCCAGGACAACACTAGCACCTTCAGGAGCACTGTCCTCCAGGACAACACTAGCACCCTCAGGAGCACTGTCCTCCAGGACAACACTAGCACCCTCAGGAGCACTGTCCTCTAGGACAACACTAGCACCCTCAGGATCACTGTCCTCCAGGACAACACTAGCACCCTCCGGAGAACTATCCTCCAGGACAACACTAGCACCCTCAGCAGCACTGTTTTCTAGGACAACACTAGCTCCCTCAGGAGCACTGTCCTCCAGTACAACACTAGCACCCTCAGGAGAACTATCCTCCAGGACAACACTAGCACCCTCAGGAGCGCTGTCGTTCAAGACAGCCCTTTCCAAACCACCCATCTTATTTTCCCAGCTGTCATACCATGTTGACATGTCTTTTAAGAAGTATCTTTTATTGGTGTTCTTGTCTTTTAATATAGATGCAATTTCCTCTACAGGTGTATCTCGTTTGGGCAGACCCAAAACATCTCTCTGAGTTTATGTCAAGGGTGGTCACTGGTTGAAAATCCCTGCATATACCATGGGACCATTGACCTACAGAGATTGCAAGCAATCCAGGCCTGTTTTCGTCCCTTACCCTTTCTACAGACTACACAGATCTTCATGGTGGTGGTCATCTTACAACACTTGACCACTCTCCTAGCTAGCTAGTCTATAATTTCTCGAAGTATTTAGTTGTTTTTAACAGTTCCTCTGATTGGCTTATTTCAACAAATCCGTTTGAATCCAGTCCTTTGTTCAGTTATTTCTTGGACGAATCCGGGCGAATCCGGTTTGTGCTCACTGTATATTTTAACTAATAACCACCTTAAAGTAGATCTGTCTATTTGTATTGTATCTATTTGTTGTAGTTGCTGTTTGGGTGTTTAATAAGGGCGTGTAAACCCGTCATCCTATGAATCCGGTCAGAGGATACTGGGTTTGTTAGGACAATACTTCTGCTTTTGGTCAACTTCTGAAAATTCAGGGTTTGAGAGAGTGTTCCAGGTCTTTTTCACGTCATATTTTGTTTCAGTGAACTTTTTAGCATAATACAGTTGTTTGGACTTCCTTAAATAACAAAAAAGGCACATACCGTGACTGGAACAATACACACACAACCCGCACATATAAAAGGGAGGAGCTTACGACGACGTTTCGGCCCGACTTGGACCATTTACAAAGTCACACTAACACACAGAGACGGAGGATGGGGTATTTATAGGCAGTAAGACAGGGGAGGGTACAAGAGAGTGGGGAAATAATGGAGTAAGTAGTGGAAGTGGTAGTAGTAATAATAGTAGTAGTGGAGACAGTCATATTCTAGGAAAGGAGCACTGCAATGAGGCTAGCGGCCCGCAAGGGTGGGACGAGAACAAAGAGGGAGGAAAGGCGAATAAAATGAAGGACAAATACAAGGCAAAAGAAAAGAAAGAAAGGAAAACCCATAGGAGAAAAAAGGAGAAGGGGGAAGAGATGAAAGGGGAAGGAATCAGGTTAAGTCACGGGTGTTATGAAGTTTAGAGCATTTAACAATGTAATGAGAGAGGAAAGCATCAACAGAGACAAAGCCAGGGCTAAGATTCATACAGGGAAAGTTGTGTATAAGGGAGGATTCAACCAGGCGGCGACTATGAAAGTTGGACGTAGGGTAGACAGTCTCTGTGTGTTAGTGTGACTTTGTAAATGGTCCAAGTCGGGCCGAAACGTCGTCGTAAGCTCCTCCCTTTTATATGTGCGGATTGTGTGTGTATTGGACTTCCTTATTAGTTTGGTAAGTACTGATGTATAGTTTTTGGTTTGATCTTTAGTTATTATTGTTTTTCATAAATATGTTTCTTATCAGTGGACCTCAGGATGCTATTTATTTTAGCCATGTGCTTCCTAGTATCTTTGTTGTGATCTACATAGTTTTAATAGGATAATGTCTGTTGTAAAGACTTTGTATTTTTTCAAAAAAAGAAATAAAATTTGATTAATTCATCAACTCCTTGTCAATGGTACACTCTGTGTTCCACTCAATGTAATTTACCGCTGTAATGAGATCCTACTAGATTCGAATTGTAGCTCACACATATTGGTTATGAGGAAGATGGGTGCAGATAAGTTCTTATATTCCACTGCCTCCCATGACATAGCCAGTTGATCCAAGATATGACATTAAAAGAAAGCGACCTCAACAGGCTTGCATCAAGTAAATCCTATCTAGCTATAACTGAATGGAGCACACGTTTAAGTGGGTTAATGGATCAATCAACACAAATAAAAGGAGCTATTTTTGAAATTGCTGATGAATCTAACACCTGTGCAACATATGGGTATCTTTATTCTGTACTGAGCACCTGCTCTAGGCTGAGTAAGGTAAGAGTTTCGGCCGTAATCCGTTCCAGGAGCTAGGCCTAAAGTCGAAGTGGCCGAAAGTCGAAGCAATATTTCTTATAAGAAATAATGTAAATACAATTAATCCGTTCACACACACAAAAATATTCACAAAAATACATTTTTAAAGATTAACTAATAGCCCAACAAAAAGCTGCAGTGCGAATGATCACATAATCCACTGCTAGCCAACATCCCTCCCAACTCTTCAAAGACATAAACCTACTCACTATACAGAACATTCACTTGTTCTACTGTGCAACTTATATTTATAGAACAATCAATTCTAATATAAATCTCAACCTGAAGTGCTTTTTGACAGTTACAAGACACATAGACATAATACTAGGCACAAAAATCTCTATGACATTCCCCATGTCAGGCTAAATCTTTCAAAAACTCAGTAAACATAAGATTAGATTTTGCCACTGAAGTGGCTAGTTTATTGTGCACCTCATATCCATCCTGTGGACGGTAGCGCAAGAGCATATGGATACACAAAAGGCCTAGGAATTAGGCCACAAAAGGGTTAACAGGTGTACATATGGATTTATATCTACAGTTCACTTATCTGTTACAAGCAAATTTAGGAAATTTGCTTAGTATATCTGGTATCTTATTTTCATTAATAAGATATCTTGACATGTCACATAGATTATTATACTGTCTAGCTCTGTATTTTTCAATAAGTGGACAATTAAGCACATAGTGTTCAAGACAGTGACCAGATGCCTGATCACATAATTTGCATTTAGTTTGATCATCATCTGTGTGTCTCCCAAACTGCCAGAAGTACTTGTGACCAAGCATAAGCCTGGCCACTACAACATCAGTCAGTCTGTTCATATTGTAAGTTGCTCCATAAACATACTTATCTACGTTCATGTTATCATAGTGGGTTATAGATCTACTCAGGCTTCTAACTGCATTCCTATAACAATCATTTTCATGATTTACTTTCTCAATATTATTCCTAATGCTAAACACAGATATACCAAAGTTATATTCTACATTCTCCTTCTGGGTACTCTTCTTGGCTAACATATCAAGGGACTTTCATATGTGATGTCCTCAATATCTGCACTACTCAAGGTGAATATTAGGTCCAGTCTTGCTGGTTCATCCTCTCCTCTCTCTCTGGTAGTGTCCCTTATGTGTAGGTACATGAGGTTTTCCAGTACCACCTCCATCATCTTAGCCTTCCATGTTTCTTGGCCCCAATGTGGCTCCAAATTTTCCAATCGATTTCCTTGTGATTGAAGTCTCCTGTGATCAATAGCTTTGCCCTGCTCGCATGAGCCCATCTAGCCACTTGGGCCAGTATGTCTACCATCACTCTATTACTCTCATCATACACTTGCCTTGGCCTCATGCTGTTCTGTGATAGGTTATACATCACTGTAATTACCATCTTGGAACCTCCGGACTGAAGTGTTCCTATTATGTAGTCTCCTGCTTCTCCTCTGTCTCTTCTCTCCAACTCATCAAACTCCCATCGGTTTTGATGAGCAGTGTCCTCCACCACCTCTGTTCCCTTTGTCTTTTCTCAGGATCTGATACCCCGTTGGAAAGATGGCATCTGTTATCATCCCTGTGAGCTTGGTTTCTGTGAGAGCTATGATGTCCGGTGATGCCTCTTTAACTCTTTCGTGCCACTCCTCCCACTTGTTCATTATTCCATCAGCGTTGGTGTGTGTGTGTGTGTGTGTACTCACCTATTTGTGGTTGCAGGGTCGAGTCATGAGCTCCTGGCCCGCCTCTTCACTGATTGCTACTAGGTCCTCTCTCTCCCTGCTCCATGAGCTTTATCAAACCTAGTCTTAAAACTATGTATGGTTCCTGCCTCCACTACGTCGCCTCTAGGCTATTCCACTTCCTGACAACTCTATGACTGAAGAAATACTTCCTAACATCCCTTTGACTCATAGGAGTCTTCAACTTCCAATGGACCCCTTGTTTCTGTGTCCCTCTCTGGAACATCTGTCTCTGTCCACCTTATCTATTCCTCGCAGTATTTTATATGTCGTTATCATGTCTCCCTAACCCTCCTGTCCTCTAGTGTCGTCAGATGATTTCCTTAACCTTTCTTCGTAGGACAATTCCCTTAGCTCTGGGACTAGTCTTGTTGCAAACCTTTGCACTTTCTCAATTTCTTGACGTGCTTGACCAGGTGTGGGTTCAAACTGGTGCTGTCTCCAGTATGGGCCTGACGTATATGGATCAAGTCTGATGATTTTAGTGAGGTGTGGAACACCCTTAGGTTTGCCAGCCGCCCGTATGCTCAAGTTATCATTTGATGTTTCAGGAGATGCTGTATATACTCACCCAAGATCTTTTCTTTGAGTGAGGTTTGCAGTCTTTGTACCTAGACTATACTCTGTCTGCGGTCTTTGTTGCTTCCGATATCTGTTTACATTGTGTGTGTGTGTGTGTGTGTGTGTGATTGAGCACACACAAACAAAGGAGATTAGCTGAAGAACCAGAAATGAATATACACATAAAAGAGGGAGGCCCAGTGACAATTTGAGAATAGCACAGCTTCAAAAGCAAAATCTGACACAAAGCTGTTGTACAGCCACATCGGGGGGAAAACAACAGTCAAGCAGGTAATCAGACTGAGGAATGAGGGAGGGAGATCATTAGAAGTGACAAAGAAGTATATGAAGAGATAAACATGAGATTTAAGTAAGTTTCTTCAGTGGGGCAGACTGGACTACAGTAAACAAGCATAGTAAGGTACATCAACAAGTGCTGGACACACTACACACAACTGAGGAGGAAGTGAAGAGGATGCTAAATGAACTAGATACCTCAAATGAGGTGAGACCAGACATCTCTCCGTGGGTCCTGTGAAAGGGAACAGAAATGCGTTGTTAGTTAGTTACCATTTTGTCCTAGGCACATATCGATTAGACACTAGGCCTGTTGTATGTATGTGAGTGGTGTGTGTGTAAGGAAACACTTCAAATGTTTCCGCCCCGTCGGAATAGAACCCGGGCCCTCCGTGCGTGAAGCGAGAGCTTTACCACCAGGCCACCGGGGCAGTTGTGTGCCACTAACAATGATCTTCAGCCATATATCGAAACAGGGCGACTACCTAAGGTGTAAAAGACAGCAAATGTAGCCCCAATCTTTAAGAAAGGAGACAGACAAGAAGCATTAAACTACAGACCAGAGTCACTGACTTGTATAGTATGCAATGTCATGGAGAAATTTATCAGGAAAAAAAAGGTGAAGCACCTAGAAAGAAATAATAATAATAATAATATCTTTATTTCTACAAGTACATGTATAAGGTATACAGGCCTAGCTGACATCAATGACATACTACTTTATAGAAAGCCGCTTGTTATGCAGAGCATTTCTGGCAAATTACGTCAATTTTGTCCCGAGATGCGACCCACACCAGTCGACTAACACCCAGGTACCCATTTTATACTGAGGGGTGAACACAGACAACCGGTGTAAGTAAACATGTTTCTATCCTCGCCGGGAATCGAACCTGGACACTCACCGCATGAAGCGAGAGCTTTTGCCACCTGGCTATGGGCCATGAGCTTATACACGATAACCACCACGGTTCAGGGAGGGGAGATATTGTATCACAAACCTACTGGAGTTTTACGACAAGATGAGAAAAGTAAGGCAGGAGAAAAAAAGTTGGGTAGATTGCATTTTATTTAACTTTAAGAAGGCTTTCAACACAGTACCACACAAGAGATTAGAACAAAAGATAGAGGAGCAGGCAGGAATAAGAAGAAAAGCACTGCAATGGACCAGAGAATACCTGACAGGAAGGAAACAACAGGTGATGGTACGTGAGGTGTCAGAGTGGGCGCCTGTGACGAGCGGGATCCACAGGGGTCATTCCTAGGGCCAAAGCTGTTTCTGAAATTGGTGAATGTCATGACGGGAGGGATAGATTCAGAATTGTCCCTATTTGCAGATGATGTGAAGCTAATGCGGAGAATTCAAGTGGATGAGGATCAGGTAGAACTACAAAAGGAACTGGACAGGCTGCAACCTTGGTCCAATAACAAGCTCCTGGAGTTTAACCCTACCAAGTGCAAACTCATGAAGATTGGAGAAGATCAAAGAAGACCACAGAGAGGGTACAGGCTAGCGGGCCAAAGGCTGCAAACCTCACTCAAGGAAAAGGATCTTGGAGAGTGTACGATACCGAGCACATCTGCTGCAACATATGGGCACCTGGCAAACTTGAGATAACGTTTCCACCTTAGTAAGGAATTTTTCAACACTCTGTACACCGGTCAGGCCCATATTGGAGTAAGGAGCCCACACCCGCTCAAGAACATCAAGAAATTAGAGAAAGTGCAAAGGTTTGCAACAAGACTAGTCCTGGAACTACGGGCTTGCCCTACGAGTAAAGAATAAGGGATATCGACATTGGAGGACAGGAGAGATAGGGATGATATGATATTGACGTATAAAATACTGAGAAAAATTGACGAGGTGGATGGGGACAGGATGTTTCAGAGATGGGACACAGCAACAACAGGTCACAACTGGAGGTTGAAGACTCAGATGAGTCACAGGGATCTAAGAAAGCATTTCTTCAGCCATATAGTTATCAGGAAGTGGTACAATCTGGAGAGTGATGTAGTGGAGGCAGGATCCATACATAGATTTAAGAAGAGATAAGATAAAGCTTATGGAGCAGGGAGAGACAGTGGACCTAGTAGAGACCAGCGAAGAGGTGGGGCCAGGAGCTGTGATTCGGACCCTGCAACCACAAATAGGTAAGTACACACACACACACACACACACAGAAAGTGCAAAGGTTTGCAAAGGTTTGCAACAAGACTAGTCCCGGAGCTAAGGGGTATGTCCTACGAGGAGAGGTTAAGGTAAATCGACCTGACGACACTGGAGGACAGGAGAGATAGGGATGACATGATAACGACATATAAGATACTGAGAGGAATTGACAAGGTGGACAAAGACAGAATGTTCCAGAGATGGGACACAGCAACAAGGGGACACAGTTGGAAGTTGAAGACTCAGATGAATCACAGGGATGTTAGGAAGTATTTCTTCAGTCACAGAGTGGTCGGGAAGTGGAATAGTTTGGGAAGCGATGTAGTGGAGGCAGGTTCCATACATAGCTTTAAGAAGAGGTATGATAATGCTCATGGCGCAGGGAGAGGGACCCAGTAGCGGCCAGTGAAGAGGCGGGGCCAGGAACTGTGTCTCGACCCCTGCAACTACAACTAGGTGAGTACAACTAGGTAAGTACACACACACACACACACACAGATTATCAAGAGAAGAGTGGTGGAGTTCTTAGAAAGGAATGAGCGTGGATTCAGGGTCGGGAAATCCTGTGTCACGAACCTACTGGAGTTCTCTGACAAAGTGACAGGAGTAATACAAAAGAGAGAGGGGGGGGGGTAGACTGCGTTTTCTTGGACTGTAAGAAGGTTTTTGACTCAGTTTCACACAAGACATTAGTGCAAAAGATGGAGGACCAGGCAGGTATAACTGGGAAGGCACTGCATCAGAGAGAATTGGTACGTGACGAGGCGTCAGCGTGGGCGCCTGTGACGAGCAGGGCTCCACAGGGTTCAGTCCTAGGAGTTTTGTTTAATATCTTTATTATGCACCCCATACCCATGGTGCTGTTTCTGGTATATGTGAATGACATGACGGAAGGAATAGATTCAGAAGTTTTCCCTTGCAGACGATGTGAAGTTAATGAGAAGAATTCAATCGTAGGAGGACCAGGCAAGACTACAAAGGGATCTGGACAGGCTGCAGGCCTGGTCCAAAAACTGGCTCTTGGAGTTCAACACCGCCAAGTACAAAGTCATGAAGATTTGGGAAGGGCAAAGAAGACCGCAGACAGAGTATACTCTAGGAGGCTAAAGACAACAAACATCACCAAGGAAAAGGATCTTGGAGTGAATATAATACGGAGCACATCTCCTGAGGTGCACATCAACCATATAACTGCTGCAGCATATGGGCGACTGGAAAACCTAAGGAGTCGTTCAGGACTCTGTACACCGTGTACGTCAGCCCGTATTGGAGTACGCAGGACCAGTTTAGAACCCACACCTGACCAAACAATTCAGAATATTAGATAAAGTGCAAAGGTTTGCAACGAGACTAGTCCCGGAGCTAAGGGACATGGCCTACGAGGAGAGGTTAAGAGAATTCGACCTGACGACACTGAAGGAGAGGAGAGATACAGGGATATGATAACGACAAATAAAATACTGAGAGGAATCGACAAGGTGGACAGAGACAGAGACGGGACACAGCAACAAGGGGTCACAATAGGAAGTTAAAGACTCAGATGAGTCACAGGAATGTTAGGAATTACTTCTTCAGTCATAGAGTTGTCAGGAAGTGGAATAGTCTGGAAAGTGATGTAGTGGAGGCAGGATCCATACATAGCTTTAAGAAGAGGTATGATAAAGCTCATGGAGCAAGGAGAGAGGGACCTAGTAGCGACCAGCGAAGAGGCGGGACCAGAAGCTATGTTTCGACCCATGCAACCACAATTAGATAAGTACACACACACACACACACACACACACACACACACACACACACATACACACACACACACACACACACACACACATGTGGATGAGTATCAAGTATAGCTACAAAGGGATCTGGACAGGCTGCAAACCTGGTCCAAAAACTGGCTCCCAGAGTTTAACCCCACCAAGTGCAAAGTCATGAAGATTGGGGAAGGTTAAAGAAGACAGCAGACAGAGTACAGGCTACGAGATCAAAGACTGCAAACCTCACCCAAGGAAAAGGATAATGGTGTGAGTAAAATTCCGAGAACATCTGAGACACACATCTTCCAAATATTTGGTGCAGCACACGGGCGCCTGGCAAACCTAAGAATAGTGTTTCAACACGTGAGTAAGGAATCATTCAAGACTGTACACCGTGTACGTCAGGCCCATACTAGAGTATGCAGCAACAGTATGGAACCCACACTTGATCAAACACGTCAATAAATTAGAGAAAGTGCAAAGGTATGCAACAAGACTAGACCCGAAGATAAGGGGTATAGCGTACGAAGAGAGGTTAAAGGGAAATCAACCTGACAATACTTTAGGACAGTAGGGATAGAGGAAATATAATACCGACATATAAAATACTGAAAGGAATCGACAAGGTGGGTGGTAACAGGTTGTTTCAGAGATGGGACACAGCAACAAGGGGTCACAAATGGAAATTGAAAACACAGATGAGTCACAGAGATGTTAGAAAGTATTTATTCAGTCAGAGATAGAGTTGTCATTAAGTGGAACAATCTACAAAGTGATATTGTGGAGGCAGGATCCATACATAGCTTTAAGAAGAGATACGATGAAGCTCGTGAAGCCGGGAGTGGACCTAGTAGCGAGCAGCGAAGAAGCGGGGCCAGAAACTGTGATTTGACCCCTGCAATCACAAATAGGTGAGTACGTATCTGGGTCAGGAGCTATGATTCGACCTCTGCAACCACATATAGGTGAATACATGCACAAACACACACTAGGAAGGCTTGGATAGCTGATAAGCAATCAATAAACAAAATTCATGAACATTAACTTGCGTATTCCTCTCGTGTTCAATATAAGAAAGAACAATAACTTAAGTCTGCTTCAAAATACTGTAATAATGAAAAATAAATTTCTAGCAACACAATCAATAACAATAAACATATTTTTACTTGATAAATTAAATAGAAGCAGTAATTTTGGGGCAATAAATTTATGGAACCAATTATGGAACACAAACACAGTGGCGTACCTAAGGTATGGCAGACATGGCACGTGCCCTGGGCGCCACTTAACGGGTGGCGCCACTGAGTTTCTATTTAAGTCAGATAAGCCATCCTCGGATAGTGAAAAAAAAAAAAATCTTCATATGTATCTGTCTAGATTGCTAGATTGTTAAACCACTTATATAAATTATTAGGTAAAAATACAGTGGTGGGAGCTACATGACCACATACCTCACAGTACCACAGCTCAGTGCCAACTAGCAGTGCAACTAGCACAATCTAGAGAGGTAGTCTAGAATTTTGTCCAAAATCTGTGAAATTATTAAAAGTGTGATTTACTTATTCCAGAGCATTGTGTAAGAAGACCATGAAACATTTCTTCAAGAGGAAGAAGGAGAGTGGAGGTGATGGACAGAAGAAACGAAAGTTGGAGGCGAAGAAAACCAAGAAGTTGAACAAGTTCTTCATGACTTGCTTTGTAAAGACCAAACCAAGTTGTTCGATACGTTCCATTGAGTCACCTACACCTGCTGCAAGTTTGTCAGAATCGAAGATGGATCAAGTACAAATGCTTCACAAGCCAAGGAGGAAGTCAGATAAATCCGAGTATGACGGGAGTAAAAGTGAGGCTGCCAGATGAGATTTTACTTGACAAGATTGAACCTGACGACACTGAACCTAGTGAACTGGATGGTGTCGAAGAGCCTCGAACTCTCATACAAAAGTGATTGAACAGTATGACATTGGACTTCTGAAGTTCGACAAGGATACTGGAAAAGCAATTCTGCCTGACGCGTTGAGAACATAAATAATGTAGCTGGGTTTGAAGTAAGTAAGTAAAGTAAAGTAAAGTAAAGTAAATTTTATTTCATTGCAGATTTGCAGATTACATAGGTATTGGTAGTTACAATGTAAATTGAGTGCAAGGAGAGCCACTGACATGCCATGGCATTAGGGGCAGCTTAATCTAATAACTTAAAGACTATGTACTTAATATTAGAGAAATTTATTGAGTTTATTCTAGTTAAAAATTGTTTTTTCAAAATTACAATATGATGAAATTTTACTGCTTAAATTATTATATGATGATATTAGATTGTTACAGGTGTTTAGATTCTCGAATGGTAATATTGAATTGAGATTATCTTAAGGAAAATAACATTGAGCATTTTTGACATTAACTTATAATATGAGTATTTAGCTTTGATTGAGTAGGGGGTAACATAATAGTAACATATTATTAAAAATTGAGATTATCATATAGGAAAGTAATAATGAGCATTTTTCAAAGTAGTTTATAGTATGATCATTTAGTTTTGGGTAGTAGGTGGTTTTGAGTTGAGTCTTAAATTGATTTTCAGACAAGATTATCTTAATATTTACTGGTAATGAATTCCAGATTCTGGGGCCCTTTATGTGCATAGAATTTCACATAGGTTGATATGAACACGGGGTATATCAAAAAGTGATCTGTGTCTTGTGTTGTGGTCATGGGTCCTATTAAAGTTGGTGAGGAGAATTTTGAGCGGAAAGTTTATATTAGATTGTAAAGTTTTATATTTGTAGTAGGCACATGAGTAAGTATGAATGTTCTTTACGGTGAGTAGTTTTAGACTTTTGAATATTGGTGGAGTATGCTGTCTAGAGTGGAATTTGTTTTCATTCTGACTGCGGCCTTTTGTTGTGTTATGAGTGGTCTAAGGTGATTTAATGTTGTTGATCCCCATGCACAGATTCCGTAGGGAGATACGGGTAGATAAGTGAATGATATAGTGCAAGGAGAGGTGATTGTGGTACATAATAGCGTATCTTTGATAATATGCCTACTGTCTTCTAGATTTTCTTGGAAATTTGTTGTATGTGTGTTTGGAATTTAAGGCTACTGTCAAGGTGGATTCCTAGGAATTTTCCTCTGTGAGTCTTGTGATGGGTGTGCCATTGAGCATTATGTTAAGTGGAACATTTGTGGCTTTGCTTCCAAACTGTATGAAGTAGGTCTTGTCAGTATTGAGAGTAAGCTTGTTAGTCGTCATCCATGTTGATATTTTCTGTAATTCGGCATTAACAGTGTTGGCCAGTATAACTGGATTTGGGTGAGAGAAGACATATGTTGTGTCATCTGCAAATAAAATGGGTTTGAGTAGTTGTGATGCATTCGGTAGGTCATTTATGTAAATGAGGAATAGGAGTGGGCCCCAGGACACTTTCTTGAGGACTCGACTGTAATTTGTTGTGTGGAAAGTTCGCTCCATTTGTGTACACGTATTGGCTTCTGTTGGTGAGGTATGACTTTAGGTAGTTGAGTGGGTGCCCTTATACCATAATGTGCTAATTTGTGAGCAGTAAATCATGGTCGACTGTATCAAAAGCTTTGCGTAGATCAATGAAGATTCCCAGTGGACTTTTTCTTCTCAAGTGCGGTATATATTAACTCCAACAGCATTCGTCGCTCAGCCTTGCTGGTGAGCGGACGTGTGCTGTCTCCCCTGGTGGCGTTTGGCAAAAGCTTGGATTTGCAAATGGCACTGGGTGGTAGGAAGAGGGTCAACACGGTTTGTGTGGACTTGATCCATGGGGCAGTGACTGCAGAGAATATGGCGTGCTTCTGCCTGACATATTAAGGAGAAATTATGGTATAGAGAACGACATGTTGTCTGGGGAGGCCATGAATGGAAATAAGAGAATTTTTGTGAAGTTTGGTGCTACCAGTGTTTACGAGACAATCGTGGAAAAGTACCAGGAACGCAGCATGTACATAAACCCAGGTGTTACTGTGCAACTTCGTGATGTCTCCAGAAGGTACACGTGGATAAGGTTCGCAATGTGCCTTTTGAGGCAGATTCAATGGACATGACATCAGTGTTTGATAAATTCGGAACCATTCATGCGTCAACGCAAGGGGCGTGGGCGGGCCCATATGAGGGGCTGCCAGATGGGTCTTATGTTTTGAAGATGTCTCTTAAGTACCCATCTGCCTTATGTAATATTAGAGGAATTTCGCACGCAAGTTTTTGTGACATATGCGGGCCAACAACGGACGTGTCACCTATGTGGGGATATGGACCCATGGCGGCCCTGTGTGACAGGAGGCAGGAGGCCAGAGGTGCTCCTTCACCAGCATAGCAGGCAGCAGTGGACTACGCAACAGGATGACTGTAGTCATGAGGAGGCGAATAGGAGCGCTGAGCGGGGAGGGTGGGAGAGCAGGATGACTTGCAGTGTCGGCCTGGCCACCCTTCCTGAAAATCGCCATGAGGGAGATCCTCTGTGGCGGTGACGACGTCACTGAGGGGGTGGAAGGCGATGGCGGGAATCCACACGATCCTTGTGAGGACATCATCAGTATGACGGAGGAGGGCTGGACAGGGCCTTGGGTCTGAGTCAAGAGACTGCAGCTGTGGAGTGCTCAGGCGAGTGGTGGGGCAATGGGCGGAGAGTTCATACAGACAGGAGTTGTGGAAGTGGATGTTCATGGGAGGGGGGCATGGCTGACATGCAGGTGGACCTAGGGTCGAGGAAATGAGCAGCTGTAATGTCGGATCCAGAGGATGTGCTAACACCAGCGCAAAGGCCTGGCAAAAGCTTTGGGCAGCTGTGGTACATGAGAGTGGTGTGGGGCCTAAAGGACAAAGGCCTGCGAGGAATGCCGGGGCATTCCAAGTGAGGATTCAAAATGTGTCATAAAGGAAGAGTATCCAAGGGAAAGCCACCTTTGTCTTATTCGTGTCTAACGGTCAATGTTAATGGTTTGTGTAATGTGCGAAAGAGAGATTGGTTAGGGGTTTTGGGACGCTATCAGGTGGATGTGGCTTGTGTGCAGGAGCACAATTATAAGATGGGTGGTGAGTTGGTCATAGCAGGGTATGTCGTGATGTTGGGTATACATGTAGGTTGAAAGGAGGAGCAGCTGTTTTGATTCAGGAAACCAGCCCGTTTGTTGTGAGCCATTAGGAAGTGAGCAGAGATGGTAGGATTGTTCGAGTTGAGGGCTTATGGGGTAGGGAACGCGTAGGTTTTATGAGTGTATATGGGCCAGCAGAGGGTGATGGGGAGTTAAAAGGAGGTTTGTGAGGGATGAGCTAGTTTTCACCTGCGGTCGATGCGTAGTGTTGATTGTAGGTGGGGACTGGAATTGCGTGACTAGTCAACGGGATGTGGAGCCACGGGAGCGGGCATGGTAGGATCATTAGGGACCTGCTCTATGGAGTGGGGTTCAGGATGTAAGGGGGTGAAGGTGAATATACTTTGTGAGGAAAGGATATGCTGCAAGATTGATAGAATATATGCAAATCGAGCGGTTGAGGTGCAGAGATTTGAAACTGTGGACATGGCATTCTCGGATCATCGTGGGGTATTAGTGAATTTGACGTGGGATGGATTGCCTAGGAGATATGGGGGGTATTGGGTTGAATGTGGGTTTGCTTAAATGGGGGAAGGGGTTTTTTCAGAGTTGTGGAAAATTTGTGGGGATGGGGAAGCGGCAGATGTGATTTCTGTGGATACAGTGGCTAAGGTACGCATTAAGGAGTTTTATGTTGGGTGGGAGGGAGAAAGGCAGGTTATCGTATGGGTTGCAGAGGTATTTGGGAAAGGGCAATTAAGGGGTTGTCATGTAGGGGATAGGGAGACCTATCCAGTACAAATAATTGAGGGTTTGAAGGAGCAGATCAGGGGTATCCAAAATATGCATTTTGATGGAGTGAGGGTGGCTGGGGATTGGAGAGGTGATGGGGAGGATATTCCATCTGCCTGTGTTTTGCGTGAGCAGCACGTAAGAGAGAGGCTATGAGCACAATGAATGTTGTGGTGGGGAAGGACCTGGGCGGTTATAGGGAGGGTCAGATGTTGCGGACGACAGAGGGAATGAGTGGATATATAGATGCTTTTTGGTGAGTCGATGGGAGGGGATATTGATGAGGAGCGTCATGTGATGGGAGGGGTGCGGTGGAGTTGGATGATGATGATAGGGAAGAGTTGGGAGGGTTGGAACAGAGGAGGAAGTATGGAGGGCTGTAATGGGCATGTGCATAGCAAGTCCCCAGGTTTAGATGGTTTACCTTGTGAGTTTTATATGGAAAATTGGGGAGTGTTGAAGGGTTTTGGTAGTTTTGTTTAATGAAATGAAGCATAGAAGGGTATTAGGGGATATACAGCGGACAGGTGTAGGTGCTGGTGCCGAAGCAAACACCGTGTGTGTACATTACGATTATAGAGTGCTTACCTAATGTGCTGTGATTATAAGATCTACGAAAATATTGGGGAATCGTCTGAAGAGTGTGGTTGGAAGGGTGATAGATGAGGGACTGTATGGTATTCCGGCAGATCAATGTATGAGGGACACGGGCGTATCAGGATTTCATTGACTGGAATCGGATGGAAGAGGAGGCTGGGGTTTTAGCATTAGATTGGAGGGCCGCATATGATAGTGTTCACGGAGGCATTGTGGAGATTCATGAGATGGCAGGGGTTCGGGGCTGAAGTGGTGGATGGGCACAGTCTATATGAGGAGCGCGGTGCGGTGCAGGTGAATGGTTTTTTAGGAGACATATTGAAATGGCAAGGGATTGAGGCAGGAGTGTCCTATACCCAGTGTTGTTTGCCTGTGTTCAGGATCCCCTCATAGGGAGATAAGGGGGGATGTCTTGAGGGAAATGTGATGTCGATAGGGTAGGGAGTGGATTTGGGATATGTGGATGATACCACGTTTAGTTAGGGATAGGCGGATTTAGAGGGTGGGGAGGGTGGTGGGGCTTTTGGACAAGCAACAGGTATGAAAATAAATGAAGAGAAATCTTGTATATGGAGGTGGGAGGAGGGTGGGGATGGGAGTTGTGGCAGTGGGGGAACTTGTGGATAGGTTGAAAATTTGCGGTGTAGTATACATGGGGTGTGAGGAGGCGAGGGTGGTGAATTAAGAGGGTGATGGATGGGGTGTTAAGTCGATTGCAGATGAAAGGTAATTTAACCCATCAGAATAGTGGTAAATGTATTGATCCATGTTTGGGCATGTGGGGCAGTATTCCACTGGTGGGTTTGATGTGCATAGGTTCCTGGGAAGAATAATGGAATTTTTTATGGGGTTCAGGTTGTGAGTGGTTAAAGGGGTGGTTCCTCCCATCGCCGGGGGGGGCTTATTTTGTTCATGATATTAAAAAGGTGATGTGAAAGGTGTTATATGAGGGAAAGAGGAGGGAGAGGGCTGGCTGCGGAAATTCATGAGGATATAGTCGATGGTGGGGGTAAGGAAATTAGGACTGTGAGGATGATTCTTTATGTTGTGGTTCCCGGACCCGGGAAAGGTGAGTTTGGGTGTTGGAGGGGTGGGAAAAGGGAAGGGTGGTGGCGGTGGTAGGGGGGTATACCCCATTTTGCTTGGGTGTAGTGTGGGATTGTTGGGAAGCCAGGATTGTCCGGGGCGGGAAGGAGTTTATAAGTTTCTGCATGGCATACTTCCCCTCTGGGGCATTGTTTTTACTAGGGATTAGGGGAAAAGGAAAAATGGTTTTCCCTTTTGGGAAAAGGAAAAAACTGCTTATCATGTAGTGTTTTTTTAAAAGGGGGGGCGGTAGGAAAATGGGTTTAATCATGTGGGGGGGTTGTTGGGGGCCCTTTGGGGCTGGGGGGTTTAAAATTTGGGGTGTGATGGTATGGAAAAAAGGGTAAAAAAGGGAAAAAATTTTTGGGGCCCCTGTTTTTATTTTTTCATGGGGGTCGTCAGGGGGGGTGACGATTAAGATGATGATAGCGGGTTTAAAAATTAAATGCCGAACTAAAGAGATTAGGGGGGGAAAGGGGGTGGATCCCCCCGGGGGTTTTTGGAACCTCACGGTGTGGGGTTAAAGGGAGAAAAGGAAAGGGGGAGAGCGGGCGGGTTTTCCCCTTTTTAAAAAGGGGGGGTGGTGAGGGCGGATAAATGAGAACAGAGGGGGTACTTCCCGGTAATGTTTGTTTTTGGTTTTCCTTTTTCGTGTGTGGGTGTTTATTTACAGTGTGTGGGGGGTCTGTTCAGTTACATGATGGGGTTTTTCCATCGGGAAAATCTGGAGGGTCATGGGGGTTCTTTGGCGGCATGCACCGAGGGGGGGTGGGGGTCAGGTGTGTGTCATGGGACGTTTTCGTTGGAAAATTTTTTTGGCATTTGAAAAAAAGGGTTTCTAATTTTTACAGAACCCCAGGGAAAGGGGGAAAAGATTTTTTAAATTTTTTTTGTTTTTAAAGTTTTGGGGTTTTTGAAGGGTTCTTGGATATGTATTGATATTTGGAAAAAGAACTTTTAATTCTTTATAAAGCGGGTTTGTGGATTTGTCAATATTCTTGGGGTTTTTTGAAAAAAGGGCCCAAAATTTTTCCCGGGGGGAGAAATGTTTTTATATATTTTGTTTAATATTATCTAATGTGTGTGCTTCTTATGTTCTGATATTTATGATCCCCAAAAGTGTGGGGGTATAATGTGTCCAAAGGGGAATTTGATGTTCTTGGGGATGTATTATTTGTTATTGCATTTATTCCCCCTTTCAATAAAAAATAAAAAAAAAAAAAAAAATTTATCTTCTTATCAAAAGGTGATAGAGTTAAAGGTTTTTTTCTCTTGGTTAGGCCCCTTTTTATTTTTTTCATATTGGTCCTTTTGTTAATGGGTTTAAAAGGTCTGGGGGTTGCCAGGGGGTTTTAAAAATTTTTAGCTGTGATCTGTTTAGTTTTTTTTTGGGTATTTGTTTTTGAGGGGGGGGGTTTTTTTAAGGGGAAAATTTTGATGCATTCTTAATTTATATGTTTTAACTCTTATGATCAATTTTCATAGCCTTTTTTTTTAAAAATTTAAAATGACTCGTTATAGTCTGGGGAAGGGGAAATTTTTTAAAATCTGGGAATTCAAATTAATTATGAGAAAACGGATATTTTGGCTGTGGTGTTGTCTGTGGTTATGCCTGATTTTAGAGGGCATATAGTATTAGTCCCCAAGTGGTCCCCTAATAAACCGTCTCAAAGATTCTTGAAGGTTTAATATTGTTGGAGAAAAAAACAGTTGCCCCATAGTGTTTGTGAATTCTGTTACTTGTGGGTCCTGGTCATGTAAGGGGGGTTTATATTGAAATTTTCCTGTGAGCAACAAATGGGGTTTGTTCCTTTTGTGCATCAGTTATCAGGTTACCTAGTTTTTTTCTAAAATGGTAATGTTTGACTGTGGGGAAACTGTAGATTTTTATCAGGGGGGGTTTTTTGGGGCTTTTGATTTGAATTTACTATAATATATTCTCCATGCTCATCCCTTTTGCAAGAGTTATTGATACATTCAGTTGATCTGAGTAATATATAGCTATTCCACCCCCCGCTGATCTGTCCTACATTGTGAAAGGGGGTAAAATGGGGTGGGGAAAAATCTGTAGTATCAGGCTTTAGCCAGGTCTCAGTAGTGTGATGATTGACAAATTGGTTGGGGATTGGAGTAGTGCTGTAAGGTCATCATAATGTTTGCTCAAAAATCTAACATTGTAATTGAAGATAGTTATGTTTTGTTTCTGAGTAATGTCTTTCTTGATCTGCTTTACAGGGATCTGGGGTACTATAGTGATGTCATGAAACGTGATCAGCACTGATGATGCTTGATATCTCGGTATTTCAACCGTGGGCCCCTCATTCTGCCCCCAAGAAAACTTGAGTTCTTCGGGGGACTGGACCAATGATCCCCTAAGACTTTCAAGTACACTGATCTTAGCCCCAGTGGGGGCTGAGATAAGAAACCGTTCGTCCCGGGGCCATCGCACTTGGGGAGGGCTTGAAAGTGAAGGTGACGGGGAAAGGGTTTTTCAGTGATGCAATGCCAGAACTTGACCCCCAGATAGCTTTTTTGGGGGCTGCAAGTTCATCTTTACACGGGGCATTAAAAGGAACACTTTAGAAAAATAAAAATTCCCTTCTCAATGGGGGTCGTGGGACTGGAAAAAGAGTCAGAGTGCTGCGCTGCACAGGCAGGTCTGGCCCCTCCGTTTTTGGTTTTTTTTCCCGAAAAGCCAAAAAAGGTTTTGCATGAAAAAGGGGGAGGCCCGGCAGCAAATCTAAACCCAAAGTTTTGTACAGCCACATCAGATAAAAACAACAGTAAAGCCCGATCCAAAAAGGGGGTGATAAAACGACCTGAATAATTAAGACCAATTTCTTTTACCATTGCTTTCTAAAATCTTAAAAAAATTAATTCATAGAAAAACTATTCCTACCTCGTCTCACACAATGTACTCAACCCCTGTAAATTTTGGGACCGGACAAAAAGAGCACAAACGATGCTATTACGCACATTTTGGGGTTAATAAAACGCACTTGAGAAAAGGCCCCACTGGGAATCTTCATTGATTACGAAAGTTTTTATAATCGACCATGATTTACTGCTCCAAAAAATTTGCACACTATGGTATAAGGGGGACCCACTAACTATCTAAAGTCATACCTCACCAACAAAACCAATAGTACACAAATGGAGCGAAAAACTTCCCCACAACAAATTACAGTCGGGGTCCTCAAAAGGTCCGGGCCACCCTATTCCTCATTTACATAAATGACCTGAATCATCCCTATAAACCCATTTTTTTTGCAGATAAACAACATATGTCTTCTCACCCAAACCCGTTTTACTAAACACTGTTAATGCCAATTCAGAAAATATCAACATGGATGACGACTAACAAGCTTACTTCTCACAAGACCTACTTCATACAGTTTGGAAGCAAAGCCCTTTTCCCCTTAACATAACACCAATGGACACCCCTCACAAGACTCACAGAGGGGAAAATTCTAGGGGAACCACCTTGACGTAGCCAAATTCCAAACACATTGTGGGTTGAGGTTATTGAAACGCTGAAACCATAACAATTATCTCCAAAGCCCTCCTAAAAAAACAACAATACAACACAAAAAAAGACTGAACCAAACAAACATAGTATTCAATCCTACTGCTCCCAAACCCTTACATTCCTCCTTTTCTAAATTCATTATATCATCCAACTTATAAATCCCAAACCCATCTGGAGGTTTAAACTTGCTGGAACGCCGGGGTTGGGGGGGTTTTCACTGTCCATTCCCCTTCCTCACCCGGCTGGTTTCCCCATCAAACCTCCCAGGAGGTTCTTCCTGATCAACCTGCTCTTTTAAATTTATTACCATTTTATCTGTTGTGGGGAGTTCCCTTTTAAAACCCCCCTTACTGCTTCTGGTACTGTTGGAATCAGTGTTTTTCCTCCTAAACCTTGGGTGAGCGACATATGCCTTTTCCTATCATGTTACCAAACCCTAATTAACACTTTATAA
>WNWK01027396.1:0-26334 GCA_009830355.1 Cherax destructor
ATCTTGCCCCATCCCACCCCCCATCCCCTTTTACAACCCCACCCCCTGCATCCTACAAACCTGCAGCGCTGTAAAACCCCCTGTGGTTTAGCGCTTCTTTTTGATTATAATAATAATAATAATAATTATTATTTCTACAAGTATATGTATAACGTACACAGGCCTAGCTGACATACTATATAGGAAGCCCTTGAAATGCAGAGCATTTCGGGAAAAATAGTTAAATTTGTCCAAAGGGGATGCACCCACACCAGCCGACTAAAAACCAGGCACCTACTTGCAGCTGGGTGAACATGGATATCAGGTGTCTCAAGGAAACACGTCCTAATGTTTTCACCAGTACCAGAGATCGAACCACGGACCTCAGTGTGTGAGCCAGTACGCTAGCAATCGATGCAACTCCCTTAATGGAAGAATAAACTATATAGTATAATGTGATCCTTTATTGACAACGTTTCGCCCCACAGTGGGCTTTATCAAGTCACAAACTGATCTACCTTGGTAAAGGTACGTGAGCATACATGGGATGGAGTCAGGTGGAGAATGCTGCATGTGACAATGTTCCCAGTAGGGTGACAGTCTAGGACCTTGGGTAGCTTTAAGTGGAGGTTGGGCAAGATTTTGAGTAGACATTGCAGTGTTCTCCATTCCATGTTCTCATGTGGCATAGCGATGAAGAAGTTTATTGGAAAGGGGGTTTAGCTATGTTATAGAACCACTGTTTTGGTTGAAGTTTTTTGGATATACAGATAAGATGATTCCAGGATTCTTCGGTATTGAGTGTTGTCTTCTCTGGCGATGAGTCTTGCGTTTCTGTAGTTAATTAAATGGTTGTTGAATTTCGGTGTTGAACACAGGTTTTCCCTTAAATCGTCAGATCTGCCTGCGTACTGATGTTCTGAAATACGTGTTTGGAGGTCTCTGGATGTTTCGCCCACGTATAATTTGTGCAGTCATTACAAGGGATTATGAACCCTCTTATGTGTTCATATTTCCATTTTGTCGGTATTTTATACTATTTATTTCAAATAATTGTATCTTGTCCAAAAAACGTAAAACTTGCGATTTTAGTTAAAAGTAACGCACTTCTTGCCGAATAAGGCAAGGAAAATTTTGAAATGCAATAATTTCAAAATCATTCTGAACCTAACGAAAAATATTTCATTTTGTTTGTTTATTAATAAATTATTGAAAACTTATCTAAAATGTATTTAGTGGATTATCTGAATTAAGTTCGCTTTGTAATAAGGTTAGTTAAGTTTTCTAAGGTACTTTTAGTACAAAATTATTATTTTTACATTAACATAAATGAAAAATAATATATCTTTTGAAAGGATTTAAATTTTAAATAGTTCTTGTTAATTGACCAGTTTTAATATTCGGCACGACATATTCATTTAAAGTACGGAAAAAATTATGATTACTGTATGAAAAAAATTTTTAACATTTTCAACTGCATATGTTTATAGCTAAACTAGGCTTTTATGTTCACTGTTCATATTCTAGGTTTTAAAATGTTGCTCAGTCCAGTTATCAAATTTTCCGGGGAGAGTACTGGTATTATTAACCGCCTTTTTTTTTTGAATTTTTAATTGGGGTTGTCGCGTTAATAAATTTTTAGTACCTTTCAGCATTTTTTCGTCTCTTTTTATACATACAGAATTGTGGGTAATTTGTTCTGTAGGTTGCTCAACATTGGTGAAAAATCAATTTTCGTTCCAGTAAAATATCTTCCTGTGCTTCCCAATAACATAATTGGGGATCTGGTGTTTTTGGGCCCCTAACTATTTTTCCACACTTGGTAGCTCTAGTTCTTCCTATTTCATTAGCAAATAGTTTTTAAGCTAAGTTTGACCAATACCAAACTTTTTAGTTCGTTCTATTTCATTTGTAGTTGGTCTTGGGTATGATTTTGGCAATTCCCTCTACCATTACGGAATGCGTTAGTCATTGTATTATCAGGAAGTTTAAGTCTGGCTACCGTAATTCGAGGTTATCAAGTTTGTACTACACCATCGACTGTTATTCTCAGGTACAGCATATGAATAACCATTTTCAGCGTCTTGTGTGTTCACTCAATCAATCATTATTTATTAAAAATAAAATATCTTTATCTCTGTGATATACCAGATTTGGCTAAATCTTATCTCCAACGAAGACCCCGGAACAAGAAAACGACGAGGATAAAGATTCTCTCAGAATACTCAGTTAAAAATAAATGCAGAAGATATGATCTGATAAAAGTTGATCTCTAGGTGCCTAGGCTCACTTCACGCTAGCCCTCATCTACTGTCTTCTGTCAACATGATCTTCCATATATTTTCACCAAAAGTCTTCTAAAACTGAATCTACCCAGGAGACTTGCTGGTTAAACTCAGTCAACAGAACGTTTTCAAAAGGAATCCAGCTAACTAATTTAGGTCTTCAAAAAACACAATCAAACAATCTTATAACAGACGAATCGTCCTATTGAATTCTAAGAAAAAAAACAACCAACGAACCCCGTCGACATGATCCTTTCTAACAATCTTCAAAAATAGAATCTTACTTGAAGGGTTTTTATTAAGTGACTCATACAAACAGATCCTACTAACTAAATAAAAACCTATCAACAAAATCATTAAAAAAACAAATCTATGAACAACATACAACCTATAAGCAAATTCTACCTATAGGCTCCTATAAACAGATCCTTAGCAAGGGAATTTCTAACAGCGATCCTACAGAATCAAATAATCAGAAACTTACCAATATTAGAAATATTTCCAAATAAAAAAAACACAAGAACATAACCCTACTAAAAGGGCGTACCAACATAATCCTCTAACTGTCTTTCCCCCAACATAATTTTAAAAAACCCAAAACCTTTTTTATAATTGAAATAAGTGTAGGGATAGGTAACAGCTCATGGGTTGTAAAAAGGTAGCAACTCTTAGTTTTAACCCTTAAAACCTCTGTGAAAAGAAAGAGAGAGAGAGAGAGAGAGAGAGAGAGAGAGAGAGAGAGAGAGAGAGAGATATTAAAAAACTGATAAAAGATGAATATTTAATGAAAATAGAGCATAGGCATAATGATCCGCCTATTGTCAGAACCAGTCCTCAATTAAAAACAGCGTATCACAGAACTGTCGTACCACATTTCTCCCCCCTTCAGTGAATTTTAAACATTTTTTTACACAAAAAAACCCGCACATAGGGGGAAAGAATCTTATGACGACGTTTCGGTCCGACTTGGTTACAATTCCACACGCTAACACCGAAGGTGAGGATGCCAGTATATGTATGAGAGGAGGGACAGGGACGGTACAGAGAGAGGGAAGTGGTAGAGAGGTAATGCAGGAAGTGGAAGTAGTAGTTAAGATAGTAGTAGAGTGGAATAGTAGTAGTAGAGAGAAAGAGGTAGAAGCGAGGCTATATTAGTAGTAGTAAGTGGTAGAAGTGGAGTAAAGTGTAAGGCCAAAGAAAATGAGCACTACAGGTAATGGCTCACAAGGGCCGTAGCTATCTTGGTTATCTTAGGTTAAGATGTTTTAGGTAAGGTCAGGTTACGCTACGTTACGTTGCATTAGGTTAGGTTAGTTTTGGTTAGGATAAGGTATATTGTGGAAAATATCCGGTATTTTCCAGAATCCGTCACACGCACCTACCAAGTGGGGGATGGGGGGCATAAGAGGGGAAAGAGACGACGCCTAGAAGTTAGGTGTCAGTTCCGTATATATAATTACTAGGAGTAACCTAACTCCTAGGCTTATTATACTTACTACATTACTACTACATATATTTAAGCTAAGTTGAGATGAGTGTTGGCTTACTGTAGTGATTATACATTCCGTATTAATTACGCCTTGAGCACCCTCCTTTTCCGGTTTAAGTACCTCAAAGGCAGTGGGCCGGGGGCGATTTAGTCACATTTCAGCAGTGAGACGGGCGAGTACCCCGTGCGACTACCCCGAGCAGAGTACCCCGGGCGACTACCCCCACACGAACTTTGCGCAGTGAATACAGTCGTCACACTACGGTCATCCTCTGAACCGGGCAGTTGTGTGACTCACCAGGTATATTTCTCAGGTGATTCCCAGTCTTTTACCTCCGCGTAAAGTATTAGGAACATTAAATATGCATCTGTAGTCGTCTGTATACCCGTGCGGAGGAAGGCAATACCATAACCTATGAATTACCACCATCAGCTGCCATACACTGCTTACTGTGAGGAATAAGATAAGTAACCCATTGATTAGGTTACCTGAAGTATCCCTTCAGACTTCAGACCAGGACTCACAGCTGAAACGGGAATAATGCTAACCTAACTTAGCTATGACCCCAAAAACACACTGCCTCAATTCCCCATATATATATTAACCTTTATTTTTGTTTATATAAATAACAAAATCAAAATAAATAAAAAAAAAAGTGGTTTATGTCTGGCAGCTCGAGGAGTTTTGTTTTTGCTCTTTTTGTGGACTTAAAATTGTAGCATTAACCATGTGGATTATGCAGCTCGGTGGTGTGGGGATATTAGGGTAGTAATTTATGGAATTAGGAGTTAGTGAGAGTGGAAAGTTGATGTCAAAGTTGATGCAATAGGTACGTTTTTATTAAAAAGTCAGAGGTAAGTCTGTTGAATAGGAGTTTGGCACAATGGTTAGTTTGAGTGTATTCTTAGCATGTATGCCGGTGTAGCATGTATGCAGGCATGCCATGTATGCAGGGAGTGTAGCAGGTATGCGAGTGTAGCAGGTATGCAGGGAGTGTGAGTATGCAGGGAGTGTAGCAGGTATGCAGGGAGTGTGGCAGGTATGCAGAGTGTAGCAGGTATGCAGGGAGTGCTTAGCAGGTATGCAGGGGAGTGTAGCATGTATGCAGGGAGTGTAGCAGGTATGCAGGGAGTGTAGCAGGTATGCAGGGAGTGTAGCAGGTATGCAGGGGAGTGTGGCATGTATGCGGGGAGTGTAGCAGGTATGCGGGAGTGTAGCAGGTATGCAGGGAGTGTAGCAGGCATGCAGGAAGTGACCCCAGATAAGGACTTGGTACCCAAATTCCTTATGGAAGGGGATTCCCCTTCAAAAATAAGGTCTCTTCCCTCTCCTCCTCCCTCTCTTCCATCCAGCAACATCAGTCTTCAATAAAGGTAAGTGCCACATAGAGTTCATTCATGCGAGTGTAGCATGTATGCAGGGAGTGTAGCAGGTATGCAGGGAGTGTAGCATGTATGCAGGGAGTGTAGCAGGTATGCAGGGAGTGTGAGTATGCAGGGAGTGTAAACGGTATGCAGGGAGTGCAGGCATGCAGGAAGTGACCCCAGATAAGGATGGTACCCAAATTCCTTATGGAAGGGGATTCCCCTTCCAAAAATAAGGTCTCTTCCCTCTCCACTCCTCCCTCTCTTCCATCCAGCAACATCAGTCTTCAATAAAGGTAAGTGCCACATAGAGTTCATTCATGCAGGGAGTGTGGCATGTGTGCAGGAATGCTAGCAGGTATGCAGGGAGTGTATGTATGCAGGGGAGTGTGGCAGGTATGCAGGGAGTGCTTAACAGGTATGCAGGGAGTGTAGCAGGTATGCAGGGAGTGTAGCAGGCATGCAGGGAAGTGACCCCAGATAAGGACTTGGTACCCAAATTCCTTATGGAAGGGGATTCCCCTTCCAAAAAATAAGGTCTCTTCCCTCTCCACTCCTCCCTCTCTTCCATCCAGCAACATCAGTCTTCAATAAAGGTAAGTGCCACATAGAGTTCATTCATTTGTGCATGTAAATCTCTTTAAGGCACACCAAAAATTTTTTTTTCCAAACTTCTGGGTTTCTGGAACGGATTAATTGAATTTCCATTATTTCTTATGGGGAAAATAGTTTTGGTTTTCGCCGATTTTGGTTTTAGCCGATCCATCTGGAACGGATTAAAATCGAAAACCGAGGGATGACTGTATATGAAATGTAACGTGTTTCTTATATAATTTTGAAGAAAATATCATAGATGGAGTAGTGAAAATGTCTATATTAACCTAAAATAAAACTTTTAATCTAAAATAAGACATTTCTTTGAGCTTGGTGTGGGGAAGTACCCTGCCTGGTGTGGGAAGTACCATGTCTGGTGTGTTTTTCTTGAATTCTATCGTGTTTCTCACCTTCTTTAGCAAAGAGCTGGCACTCGGAGCTTTCTTTGGGCCCATGGTGGCTTATTTAGCAGTTGCAAGCACTAAAACGAATGAAATATTAAGAAATGTATCATATGAACGCGTGAGGTGATTGTCACTCACCGAGATACAATGCCAGACTGACACTGAATGGTGTTTGTGTACCCGTGGTGGCTGGGAAGCCGCTCGGACACGTTTCATACGACCGCCAATTTTTAAGCTAAAGGACGAAAATCAAGCCAATATTTTGGCGAAAAAAGTTGCCAATTTTCAAATTTGCCGATATTCAAGGGGGACAACTTTCAAGGGTCCACTGTACTTATTTTAATCTATTTATAAACTATTAATTTTGTTTTCATTATTTTTTCTTTTAACTACCATTACCTACAGACCATTAACTTTAAATTATCACTTCCAGTACCAAACAATAGCTAGTAAGATAAACAAGTTTAGTATCATAATACAGTGGTCCCTCAGTTTTCACCGAAAATTCGTTCCAGAATGCTGCTCAAGTGCCATTACCGAATGAATTTACTTCCTTAAGAAATAATGTCACGTAGGTTAGTCTATTTCAGACCCCCAAAAATACACTTGCAACAGCACTTACGAAAATACACTTACATAAATGTTCGAGTTTGGAGATGCACGAAAACCGAGGGACCACTGTACAGTGGAACCTCTACTAACGAGTTTAATCCATTCCATGACCTTGCTCGCAACTGGATTTGCTCATTTCCAGAGTCTATTTTCCTCATTTATATTAACCCTTTCAGGGTCCAAGGCCCCTCTCCGAAACTCGTTCTCAGGGTCCATGAATTTAAAAAAAAAAATTATTTTTTCTTTGAAATGATAGTTTTTGTTTTCTAAATCTAATAGGCTAAAAAATAAATTTTTGCGATCAATACTTACCGAGATATAGAGTATTGAAATTGACCAAAATTGAACCGCTTACGGCAACATCGCCGACTGCCTGTCACCCGGTAATAGTTTTTTTTTTTTATACTTTTTTCTTTATTTTTTAACATTTTATTTTGTCAAGTAACTTTTATGTCCTGTGAGACCAATATAAACCATATTTTGTATATATACCCCTTGTATACCACGTAATGCTGAAGTGAACTGGCTTGCTGAACCAGCTATTGGCGGCTGGCTAGACTGACCACGTGATTGCCTGATTAAAGGTGACCATTTGCTGGCTGGCACTGGCTGGATGGATGGCAGCCAACTGGCCTGTCTGCTGGTGACCAGCTAACGCTGGCTGCTGGCTGGCTGGCTTGCTGACCAGCTGGCTGGCTGGCTAAGACCATGGTCAGCTGCAGCTGGCTGGCTGGCGGCTGGCTGAACAGCTGGCTGGCTGGATGGCCGACCAGCTGGCTGGCTGCTGGCTGACCAGCTAGCGGCTGGCTTTGGGTGGCTGGCTGGCTGGCTGAACAGCTGGCTGGATGGACGACCAGCCGACTGGCTGTCTGACCAGCTAGCAGGCTGGCTGGCTGGCTTGCTGACCAGTTGGCTGGCTAACTGGCTGGCTGGTTGGCTAGCTGACCAGTGGCTGGCTGGCTGGCTGGCTAGCTGGCTGGCTAGCTGACTAGCTGGCTGGCTGGCTGAACAGCTGGCTGGATGGATGACCAGCCGGCTTGCTGGCTGACCAGCTAGCCGGCTGGCTGGCAGGCTGGCTAGCTGACCAGCTGGCTGTCTGGCTAACTGACTGGCTAGCTGGCTGGCTAGCTGAACAGCTGGTTGCATGGATGGCCAGCCAGCTGGCTTGCTGGCTGACTGACTGACTGGCACAGGAGAATATAATAATAATAATAATAAAATAATAATTATTATTATTACTATTGAAGCATGGTGTAAGAGTGTGTCAGTCTTATCACTAATCTAATTACAGCAGTGACATTGATGAGGGGTGAGGGTCCTCTTATCTTATTATTATCAGCTAAACTAATTAGTTTTGACATTTGATGTGGGTACACTGCCTTTGCCTGCCTCCCTGCCTCTCCCTGCCACCAGCCAGCCAGCTTCATCTTATCACCAAACTAATGAGTGATGACATTTGACAAATGAGGGTACACTGTCTTCCCTTTATTTGTTTTCACTGTTTTATCTGCCTGTCTGTCTGTCTGCTTGTCTCTCTCTGTCTCAGAGACAGTCACTATTGAACCAACACTGCCACATCTGAGTCCTGATATATTATTTGTCAGTCTGGATTTCTTGGATTATCCTAGGTAATTTACACTATGTATTTATCCTATATAATTTACACTATGTATTTATCCTAGGTTATTTACAATGTATTTATGTGTACATGTGTTACAGAGCCAGCTAGCTAGCCAGCCGGCCAGCCAGCCTGCCTGCCTGCCTGCCTGCCAGCCAGCCTTCCCCCTCACTGTCTCCCCCACTGCCTTCCCCACCCACCCCACTGTCTTCCACCCCCACTGTCTTCCCCACTCCCCCACTGTCTTCCCCACCCCCGCTCCCACTGTCTTCCCCACTCCTCCCACTGTATTCCCCACCCACTCCACTGTCTTCCCCACTCCTCCCACTGCCTTCCCCACTCCCCCCACTGCCTTCCCTACCACTCACACTGCTGGAGTGAGGTATTCCTTACCGCATGGCTTGGTGACAAAGGCGCACTGAATTACCACTCCCACAATGCAATGCAAGTGCATAGATTTTTTTCCTACTGTGCACACTTACCACATAGACCCATTCTATCACATGCAGGCTTACCAGCTCTCTCCCCCTTGATTTGAAGCCGCTAGAATTTATGCGTACTAGTACGTGGAAAACCCCAGCGCGTAAGCCGTACTAGTACGACCGAAACCCTGAAAGGGTTAATTCAAATTAAATTAATCCGTTCCAGTGGAATTCCAGGCTCCACAAAATACTTCAATAATTTCCCTAATATCAACTTCTCGGCTTATTTATCTATCACAATTCATCTATGACATAATGAACAATATTAATAACATAGAAACATGATATATACACTAGAATGAATGAAATATTATGTATGTGAGTAATGTTAGTGGAGGAGGAGGCAGTGGCCCTTGTTGTGTACAGGGCCACCACGGCGGCCATTCCTGCTCCTGGCATATCTTCCCATGCTTTTATAACAGAAAACTAAGTGTTTATAAGGTAAACTCCATTAGATCATCCTTTTTCTATCGCTTAATTACTACACTCTTAATGCTACACCTAGTTTGTGTTTATGTATGATTTCCTGTTTTAATTCCATGGAAATCATCCTCATTTTCTTCTCAGCACTGTCCTTTGCACTTGCTTTCTTAACCCTTTGAATGTTTCGGTTATATATACAATAGATCGTCATTTAGCACGGTAGTTACGTTCCTGAAAACGTAGTGTTAGATCATTTTGTGTTAGATATTTAAAATAACTTATGGGAAAAATAGGGTTATGTTCCTGGAAGTCCCCAAAAAGCCAGTTAGTTTTAGTTAGAGTGATATCTTTATTATGCACCTCATACCCATCCTGTGGGCGGTAGTCAAAAGATTACAGAGGTACATAATGGGTCCAGGGACTGGACCCCAAAATTTTGATAGCTGAGCAAGTTACAAAGGTAATGAACTCACAAGTTACAAAGGTAATGAACTCACAAGTTACAAAGGTAATGATTCATGTAAATAAATTTACTTACTTACATTTATACATGGTTACAATCATGAACAAATTATAAAGTAATGGGCAATTCACTAGTCTACACCCGGTCACAACTGTAATGAGTTCTTGGTGCAAATTTTAATTGTTAGGTCACACACACACACACACATAAATACACACATACATATACACACACACATATACACACACACATACACACACACATATACATACACACACACGCACATACAACAGGCCCAGTTTTCAATCGACATGTGCCTAGGACAAAATGGCAACTAATACACATACATACACACACACACACGTGGCAATGCTTTATTTACAGGGAGCAAAGTCGGGGAATTTTTCCAGAATGGTCTGTAATATACCACTGTGGATAAAATACTTTGACATATCTTGAACATTTCTGAGTGAGTTGTCTCTGAATTCATTAATTTTATCGCACTCCAGTACATAATGACGCAGGGTGTGACAATAATCCAACTGGCAAAGTTTACATTTTGTTTGGTCTACATCTGGTGGTGGTGATTTAACCTGCCAAAGATACTTGTAACCCAGCCGGAGGCGGGCGGTAGTGACATCCAAGAGCCTGCTTATTTTGTTGGATGCACCATAGACATGTGGCTCCTCCTGCATGATAGAATGATGATAGATGGACTGACTGGTGTCAATCTCCCTAAGTCTTAAGTCAATAAAATTCAGTTGAAGTTCTTTTCGTATTATTGTTCTCAAACTGCTAACTGACAAGTCAAGATTGTAATCTACCCCCTCTTTGAAAGCATAAAACTTAGCCAGTTTATCAGTTCTATCATGCATCTGAAGACCAATGTGAGATGGAATCCACAGCATGTGCACTCTGACTCTACTATCCACAATCCTACCATACTTGTGTCTTGCTTCTGACACAAGCATGCTACAAGTTATACTTGATGAGTTGAGAGCATTGATGGATAACAGAGAATCAGTTACAATTAGAGAGTCAACCTTAGATACATGGATGCATTTGAGTGCAAGGAGTATACCTGTTATCCAGCGTGTTTATGAGACAGAAAAGACACCAGCAATCCTACCATCATGTAAAACAGTTTCAGGTTTCTGTTTCACAGTCACCTGGCAGGACGGTAGTACCTCCCTGGTTGGTTGCTGTCTACCAACCTACTACTTATAATAATATTTACCTTAAATTGTGGGTGCTGGTGTTTGTGGATGATTGTGAAGAGAGTGGAGAGTTATGCTGTGGCCCTACTGGGCTGGGTGAATGGTAGAGGTTCTGGAACTGAAGTCGATGGTTTACTGAGTGTCTAACTTAAGTCATTCAGTAAGTCAGTCTGTAAGTCAGTAAGTCATTCAGTAGTCAGTCAAGTCATTCGTAAGTGTCAAGTCATTCAGTAAGTCAAGTCATTCAGTAAGTCAGTCAAGTCATTCAGTAAGTCAGTCAAGTCATTCAGTAAGTCAGTCAAGTCATTCAGTAAGTCAGTCAAGTCATTCAGTAAGTCAGTCAAGTCATTCAGTAAGCGTCTAGTAAGTCAGCGCATTCAGTAAGTCAGTCAAGTCATTCAGTAAGTCAGTCAAGTCATTCCAGTAAGTCAGTCAAGTCATTCAGTAAGTCAGTCAAGTCATTCAGTAAGTCAGTCAAGTCATTCAGTAAGTCAGTCAAGTCATTCAATAAGTCAGTCAAGTCATTCAGTAAGTCAGTCAAGTCATTCAGTAAGTCAGTCAAGTCAGTCAGTAAGTCAGTCAAGTCATTCAGTAAGTCAGTCAGTAAGTCAGTCAGTCATTCAGTAAGTAAGTCAGTCAGTCAGTAGTCTCTCAAACTTTGGAATTCCTAGACTTGAACGCTTAAACCTTTTCTTGTCAATTGCTGGAACACTTGTATGGTTACTGGGTGCCATGATTGCTTGGTAGATTTATGAAAATGCAATGAAAATGAGAAAATGTATGTAAATAAACACAGCGAGCTTCCCGATTATTGTTGTCCTGCACGCGTATGAACCAAACTGAATGCTGGGATGGATGCGTGGGTGGGTGAGGGTGGCAGGGGATACCAGTAGGACTCCCCCACTGACTGAGTGGTTTAACCCACCGCGGGCAACCCGCGCTCAAAATTTTTTCCCCTCCCGCGACCGTGTAATATCATTTTACATTGTGTTAGATAATAATGTGCCGCAATTCTTCAATCGTGCAATACCCGTAACGTGCAACATAATATCATGCTAAATGACGGTCTACTGTACATAAACGAGTGTCTAACAAGAAAACATCAGAACCTCCTATACAGAGTAAGAAAACTTAAACTTGAGAATAATGACAAAATTCACCAGTGCTATACACAGGATGGTAAAATTCTAGCAAGGAAAACAAATATAGGCCGTGTGTATACTATCACAAATGAAAACGAACTGTCCAGCTTCCTTCGAGATGTAAATCATACAGTCTGATTAACCAGTGTCCAAATCATTATAGTACTACATGTAGTGCATGTTATTATTCCATTATTGTGCTAGTCCCAGTAATATCATTTATCAGATAGTATCAACTACCTCACTGTCTCATTTTCCTCACACATTTGATTGTGTTAGAAATTGCCTTGTTCAATCATTAACTTGTTGTATAACTATTATACCTCACAGCCTCCCTTCCAAACCACCCAGTACAGGCCACTACCCCTTGTAGTGTTTACATTTATTGCTTTACTTGTAATTTTAAACACCAAATTTTACTTTTTAGTACAGTGGTCCCTCGACTAACGAACTTAATCCGTTCCAGGAGCTAGTTCTTAACACGAAAAGTTTGTAATTCGAAAACTTATTTCCCATAAGAAATAATGTAAATACAATTAATCCGTTCCAGACATCCAAAAATATTCACAAAAAATTAATTTTGTAAAGATTAAATTTATAATTACACATTTAAAATAACATTTAATTACCTTTATTGAAGAGACTTGCTGGCATCTGGAAGATAGGGAGGAGGAGTGAGGGAGTGCTTAGTGTTTGGAAGGGGAATCCCCCTCCATAAAGGCTTCAGGTAACAAGTCCTTATCTGGGGTTACTTCCCTTCTTTTTATTTTAATGCCACTGGATCCCTGCCTCGTGAAATAACTGTCCACAGTCCTCTGTTTCTGGCGCCTGTTTAATATTTTCCTAAAGTGCAACATGGCTCTGTCAGTGAAGTGGTTGCACAGATGGCTCATTTCAGCTTGCTCAGGGTGGTGTTTTTAAACAAAACTTTGCACATCATTCCACTTGGAACAAATTTCATTAAGCACTGAAGAAGGCACTTCCTTCTCTCTCCCGCCTCCTGTGAAGCAATAACCTCAGCTCTGGACTGATGCTGTTCCAGTTCCAGCTCTTGCAGCTCTTCAGTTGTTAGCTCTACCCTGTGCTCCTCCACCAACTCTTCCACATCCTCACCACTCACCTCCAACCCCAGGCTGTTCCAAAATGCCACAATATCTTCCACAACAGGCACAGGGTCGTCAGGGTCAGGGTCAGCCTCAAATTCTTCAAAATCCCTCTTTTCAACACAATCCGGCCACAGTGGTCTCCAAGCAGAGTTCAAAGTCCTGGAAGTCACTCCCTCCCAAGCCTTACCTATAAGGCCTGTGCAATGCACGATATTGAAGTGATCTTGCCAGAACTCTCTTAGGGTCAGCTGAGTGTCCGAGGTCACTTGAAAGCACTTTTCAAACACTGCTTTGGTGTACAGTTTCGTGAAGTTTGCAATGCCCTGCTAGTCCATGGGCTGGATGAGAGGAGTGGTGTTAGGAGGCAAGAACTTCACTCTGATGAAATTGATGTTGTCAGACAACAACTCTTCCAAGTTGTGAGGATCGAGCAGGAGCACTGTCCAGTACCAGGGAGCACTTGAGTGGCAATTTCTTTTCCAGGAGGTATTTCTTCACACTAGGGCCAAACACTCCAGTCAACCATTCCATGAAAAAGTCCTTAGTAACCCATACATTAGTGTTAGCCTTCCAATGCACACACAAATAATACCTGTTAACATTGTGTTTCTTGAAGGCTCTGGGATTTTCTGCGTGATACACCAGTAAAGGCTTCACTTTAAAATCTCCACTGGCATTGGCACACATCATAAGAGTTAACCTGTCTTTCATAGGCTTGTGTCCTGGCAGTGCCTTTTCCTCCTGAGTAATGAAGGTCCTGTTGGGCATTTTCTTCCAAAACAGGCCTGTTTCATCACAATTAAACACTTGTTGGGGGAGGAATTCTTCAGCCTCTACGAACCCCTTAAATTCACTCACAAACTTTTCAGCTGCACGTTTGTCCGAGCTGGCTGCCTCACCATGTCGCACAACACTGTGTATGCCACTACGTTTCTTAAACCTCTCAAACCAGCCTCTGCTCGCTTTAAAATCACTCTCCTCACCACTGGTTCCAGGCATTGTCTTGACAAGATCTGAGTGCAACTTCCTTGCCTTTTCACAAATTATCGCCAGTAGAAATACTATCACCTTCTAATTGTTTATTGTTTATCCACACCATCAACAACTTCTCAACCTCATCCACTGTTTTTGATCTATATTTCGTTAACATATCAACCCCTTTTGCAACATTAGCTTCCTTGATCTCATTTCTCTTTGCCAGGATAGTGCCTATATGTACTAGATTTGTTTTTGTTGTACATCCTGGCAAGCTCACTCACACGTACGCCACTCTCATATTTTTCAACAATCTCTTTCTTCAGTTCGATGGTGGTCCTCACTCTCTTTACCACAGGGGTGCCACTAGGAAGCTTCTTTGGACCCATGGTGACTTATTTCACAGTGACAATCACTGAACCACCAATAAACACAACAAAAGTACAGTGGTCCCCCGCCTAACGAGCAAAATTCATTCCAGAAGCCTGCTCAAGTGCCATTACCGAACGAATTTACTTCCTTAAGAAATAATGTCACGTAGGTTAGTCTATTTCAGACCCCCAAAAATACACTCGTTAGGCGGGGGAACACTGTATTGTGAATGTTTGAAAGAGCGCGCTGGTTAATGTTCTCTCAAGTGTAAACAACGCTAAACTGGCATCATCCTGTCTGCTTTCTCTAGCATGGCGGTTCCGGGGCAGGCAGACAGGTCTGGTACGGTTCGCTACATGAGTAAATGTTCGCTACATGAGAAAAATATTTTGCGAAAAAAGCGTTCGTTACACGATTTGTTCACTATATGGAGCGTTCGTTAGTCGGGGTTCCACTGTATGTACTTCCATATTGAATCCCATTATTACTATCTGCCATACATTTATTATTCAATTTTAACTAATACCTGGAGTATACCTGGAGAGAGTTCCAGGGGTCAACGCCCCTATGTTGGATCAGAGCCTGATCAACCAGGCTGTTACTGCTGGCCGCACGCAGTCCAACGTACGAACCACAGCTTTTCACCATTTATATATACTTTTAATAAACTTTTTTTTTTTTTTTTTAAATTATTTACTGTTGCCTCATAATAATCTAATACTTGGATTTACATTATTCATTATGGGGAAAATGAATTAAGTAAAAGTAGGCCTTAGATAAGGATGTGGTGTCATCATGGTTGTTCAATATATTTATAGATGGGATTGTAAGAGAAGTGAATGCTCAGGTTTTGGCAAGAGGTGTGGGGTTAAAAGATAAAAAATCTAACACAAAGTGGGAGTTGTCACAGTTGCTCTTTGCTGATGACACTGTGCTTTTGGGAGATTCTGAAGAGAAATTGCAGAGGTTGGTGGATGAGTTTGGTAGGGTATATAAATGAAAATTAAAAGTGAATATAGGAAAGAGTAAGGTGATGAGGATTAAAAAAAATAGGTAATGAAAGATTGGATATCAGATTGGAGGGAGAGAGTATGGAGGAGGTGAATGTATTCAGATATTTAGGAGTGGATGTGTCAGCAGATGGGTCTATGAAAGATGAGGTGAATCATAGAATTGATGAGAGGAAAAAGGTGAGTGGTGCACTTAGGAGTCTGTGGAGACAAAGAACTTTGTCCATGGAAGCAGAGAGGGGAATGTATGAGAGTATAGTTTTACCAACGCTCTTATATTGGTGTGAAGCCTGGGTGGGGAATGTTGCAACAAGGAGAAGGCTGGAGGCAGTGGAGATGTTATGTCTGAGGGCAATGTGTGGTGTGAATATAATGCAGATAATTTGTAGTTTGGAAATTAGGAGGTGCAGGATTACTAAAACTATTATCCAGAGGGCTGAGGAGGGGTTGTTGAGGTGTTTTGAACATGTAGAGAGGATGGAACAAAATAGAATGACTTTGAGAGTGTATAAATCTGCAGTGGAGGGAATGCGGGGTAGGGGTCGGCCTAGGAAAGGTTGGAGGGAGGGGGTAAAAGATATTTTGTGTGAGAGGGGCTTGGACTTCCAGCAAGCATGCATGAGTGTGTTAGGAGCAAATGGTTTTTAGGACTTGACATGCTGTTGGAGTGTGAGCAGGGTAACATTTATGAAGGGATTCAAGGAAACCAGCAGGCTGAACTTGAGTCCTGGAGATGGGAAGTACAGTGTCTGCACTCTGAAGGAGGGGTGTTAATGTTGCAGTTTTATAACTGGTCTAAGCGTGCCTCTGACAAGACAGTGATGGAGTGAATGATGGTGAAAATTTTTCTATTTTGGGCCACCCTGCCTTGGTGGGAGATGGCCGATGTGTTAATAAATAAAAAAAATTGTAATACGTAGTAGTTTAAATGACCCGTTGAGAGGGTTAGTAAAACATTTCAGAGACTGAGGATGACCAATCATGAATGTAAGTATTTCCCTAGACTTTATAAGGATTTATTTAAGCTACCCCACATTAGAACATGTAGTGAGAACCATACCATCAAAGTAAAAAGTGACTTTGAGATGGATGGGGCCACAAGTGATCTAGGAAATATAAAAAAAACCTAGATAATAACTCGTGTGCAACATTTATGTCACATCCTTTCAATTTTGATGCCACTAATAATAATGGCATCATGCCTGAATGTCCTGTCACCAGTGCCCTGAGTTAAGTGTCCTGTACCTTAGTTGGAAGCGCACTCAGCTCACACACTGAGGTCCGTGGTTCAATCCCTGGTACAGGTGGAAACATTTGGGCATGTTTCCTTAAGGCACTTGCTGTTCATATTCACCTAGCATTAAGTAGGGTGTTAGCTGACTGGTATGGGTCATATCTTGGGGACAAAATGCTCTGCTTAAACAGGGGCTTTCTGTATACATAGGTTGAAACCCTCCAATGAGTTTTTCGAGACCCTAATACAATTTTCATTCTCAGAAGGTTGGTTCAAGTGCCCCATTTCTTAACCGAAGCAACCATTACAAATTTGTTCCCATAAGGAATAATGTAAAGTAGGTTAATCCGTTTCAGACCCCAAAAAAACACTTACAAAAGCACTTACAATATTACACTTACATAATTGTTCGAGTTTTGAGGTGGTCGAAACTCGTGGGTCCACTGTAGTATGTTATTGGTGTCAGCTAGGTCTAAATAAATTATACCTCTTCATGAAGAGGCTTTTGGTCTGAGGAATTGGACCTTTCAGTCTTCTGACCGAACCTGATTATCCCCCACTCCCCCCTTCCCTACTCCACTCTTCACATTCCTCCTTTCGCCATCCCCTTCCCTCTCCTTTTCCTGTTTTTAGCCTTTGGGGTCTTCCCCTCAGGCATTTTAGTTTCTAGGTTGGGGAAAGGGTGTCATTGTCCATCCCATTCCATTGAAGTCCTTGGTGGTGGCGTAGTTTACCATGTAATCTTGATCATCTGGGGATGCTCCGATCCCTCTCCGGTCTCCCAGGGTGTCTTTTGGGTGACGAGTGTATCTCTGGAGGCTGCCCGTTGGTTTCTAGGATCTGGTAGCTGAAGGAGGTATGCCTCGTGGTGGGTATCTGAACACCCTCTCTTTTGTCTGCCGAGGTGGCTTGGTAGATGTGAGGTTGCTATCTGGATTGCTGGTTTACTGGCATGAAGGGTAGGGGGTATGACACGGGTTTCAAGCCACATCTGCACTACTGGCTGCATTGAGGTCCTCTTGGGTGTGGAGGGGGAGTTGCAATCCTTTTATTCCTCCTAAGAGCTATCCCTCCATGTTTGACCCCCAGGATATCTCTAGCTCTGTTATCCTCTCTACCCCTAACTATTTTCCGTTCCAGGCACATCCTCTGCCCTGCAGCACTGTATGACTCTAGTGGGTTTAGCACTTTTTTATTATAATAATAATCCAGGTCCATGGCAGAATGCCCAGTCTGTTGTGCTACTGACCATAGCAATACATCCTGCAAGCAACCTCCCTCCTGCCTTAATTGTAATGAGGCTCACCCAGCCTATTCTCGCCATTGCCAGGTTTTCTTAAAGGAACGAGAAATCCGCTGCCCGTCTCCAAGGGAGACTTTCACAGCTTGCATATTCTAAAGTTACTAGACAGCCTCTAACCTCGGTAGTATCTACTTCCCAATCTCTTCAGTAGTCACAACTTTCACAGTCACCTCTGTATCCAACTCTTTTTGCTGCCCTGGGCTCCGAGGTCCCTACCTCTTCGACTCCTACCACCCTTACGTCTTTGTCTCGCTCTCTTATTTCTATATCTACACTACCTCTCGCAACTGAAGCATCACCTCCCATCCCTACTTCTCCAAAGTCTAAAACATTACCAAACATTTTCCTTTTCCTGTCTCTGAGCCTAGTCCTTTACCTCTTATTATATCTATTACTGGTGTGGAGGTTCATCTTTCCCCCTCGTACAGTTCCTTCCTCTCCTGCCCCCTCCCATACCACCCCCCCTTCTTTGGTAACTTCCATTGTCTCTCCAATCTTTACTCAACCTCCATCTTCTACCTCTTTATCGTACTGCCTGCACCTTCCTTTTTATTTGAAATGCTTGAAGCCATCTCCAAATATATCAAGTAGACAAAACTAATGATGGACACCAATCCACCTCCCATCACTTCTTCATACCTTACTAAACCTTCTACACAGTTCCTTCACAACATTCCAATCCTTCACTCCTTACTAATTTTCTGCTCCCTCCTCATGTAAACTTTACTAATACTACTAGTCTGTAGACACCTACTGCTTCATGTTACCAGTATACAGTGGTACCTCGAGTTATGAGCTTAATTCGCTTCCAGAAGGCTGTTCAAGTGCCGATGCCGAACGAATTTGTTCCCATAAGGAATAATGTAAATTAGATTAATCCATTTCAGACCCCCAAAAATACACTTACAAAAGCACTTACATAAATATACTTACATAATTGTTCGAGTTGGGAGCTGCTCATATGCCGAAGTACCACTGTACAGTAGGGCCCCGCTTTATGGTGTTTTGCCTTACGACATTCCACTAATATGGCAATTTCAAATACGGCACATGCCACTTGGTTTGTTTACATTCTCCATGAGCACATCTCTCTGTTGTGTAATACAGTGGTCCCTCGGTTTTCGTGCATCTCCAAACTCGAACATTTATGTAAGTGTATTTTCGTAAGTGCTGTTGCAAGTGTATTTTTGGGGGTCTGAAATAGACTAACCTACGTGACATTATTTCTTAAGGAAGTAAATTCGTTCAGTAATGGCACTTGAGCAGCATTCTGGAACGAATTTTCGGCGAAAACCGAGGGATCACTGTAATAATCACTCTTGAGCACATTAAATGTCCTATTTTACATCAATATAGACATTTTCATTAATCCATCTATAATATTTTCTTCAAAATTACGTATATAAGAAATATGTTACATAGCCTATAAACATGTTGTTTATATGCTATGGAGGTGTGGTTGCTGGGCAGAGGGAAAACATTACGTAATACTGTACAAATAATAATATAGACATTTTCATTAATCCATCTATGATATTTTCTTTAAAATTATATAAGAAACACGTTACATAGTATATAAACATTTTATGTTTATATACTATGGAGGTGTGGTAGCCAGGCGGAGGGAAAACATTACGTCATTCCCCTTAATACATAATGCTTTTGTTTACAATTCTCAGCATGAATTATTCATTACTTCTCCCTTTGTTTATGATGGCATGTAAAGGTAGTTGATAGAAACGATTAAACTCAATGAACAAGGTATGTCGATGGTAATAATATGGCTCTGGGCCACATTAAATACAGCCTCTTCTCACTTAACGACGGAGATTGGGGCCTATGACCCCATCGGTAAATGATTTCGTCAATCGAGGAATGACCCCTTATTGACACTTCAAAAGTGTCACCACCCAAAATTAAAACATTCAGTTTTATGTTTGTTGGGAAATTCCTTTCAATCTGTTTATTATTAACGGTAATACAACATGAAATAAGTCAATGACTTACTTCCAAGATATTCCAGGAAATGCTTACATAGCTGATTACTTGAAAAAAAAAAAAAAAATTCAAGAAAATTGCACTTTTTTCAGTCTTTGCATAGGGTAAGAGTGATCTTCTAATGTTTTCTGTAATGGTCGCAGTCACTTTTTTTTTTTATCCCTCTCCACCCTCCACCCTTCAATACCTCTCTATATAATATCATTTTTATTAATCTGGGCATCTTTATCATGCTTCTACATTATACCTAATATTATTCTGGAATAAATATGATAGGTAGATAACCCTTACTGATAGCAATAGTACAATTATACAATATTTTATTGTGCCGTGAGCTTACACGTCCATATGTCATGGTGAAGCAGGAGTTACTGAGACTGCTGGCACCTTCTCCCTCTCTCTCGTATAGACCCAGCCCAGCACACCCTCCAATACCTCTCCATATATGTCAGTTTTTATTACAGTGGACCCTTGAAATTCGTGATTAATCTGTTCCAGAGAGTCTGCCGAAATTCAAAATTCATGATTTTCAAAACCATTTTCCCCATAAGAAATAATGTAAATCAAATTAGTAATCTGTTTCAGACACCCAAAAGTATTAAAAAATTTTTTTTTTTTTTACATGAAATGAACATTTATCTACACAGAAAACAATGAGACATGAAGAATAATACAATAATAACATGACACTTACCTTTATTGAAGAGTTGACGATGTGTGGAAGATGGGAGGAGGGTAGAGGATGGAAGAGTTACTATTGTTTGGAAGGGGAATCCCCTTCCATAGACTTCAGGTACCAAGTCCTTTTCTGGGGTTACTTCCCTTCTTTGTCTTTCACTGCCACAGTTCATTCATTACTTACTTTAAAATATTTGTAGTCTTAATGTAGGGAGAAAGGTGTGTACAGTAGGACCCTGCTTTTCGGTGTTTCGCCTTTCGGCGTTCCGTTCATATGGCGAGTTCAAATTATGACCAAAACATTTGTATACGGCTAGCGGTCTTTCAGATATGGCGTGTGCCACCCGCTTTGTTTACATTTTCCGTGAGCACATCTCTCTATTATGTAATCATCACTCTTGGGCACATTAAATGTCCAATTTTATGTCAATATAGAGATTTTCATTAATCCATCTATGATATTTTCTTCAAAATTATATAAGAAACACGTTACATAGCATATAAACATGCTGTTTATATGCTATGTTTATATGCTATGTAGGTGTGGTTGCCGGGCGGAGGGAAAACATTACGTAATACTAATAATAATCACTCTTGGGCACATTAAATGTCTTATTTTACGTTAATATAGACATTTTCATTAATCCATCTATGATATTTTCTTCAAAATTATATAAGAAACACGTTACAAAGCATATAAACATGCTGTTTATATGCTATGGTGTTGTCGGGCGGAGGGAAAACATTACGTAATACCCGGTGGTCTGGTGGCTAGAGCTCTCGCTTCACACATGGAGGGTCCGGGTTCGATTCCCGGCGGGTGGAAACATTTCAACGTGTTTCCTTACACCTGTTGTCATGTTCATCTAGCAGCAAATAGGTACCTGGGTGTTAGTCGACTGGTGTGGGTCGCATCCTGGGGGACAAGATTAAGAACCCCAATGTAAATAAGACAGACAGTCCTCGATGATGCACTGATTTTCTTGGGTTATCCTGGGTGGCTAACCCTCCGGGGTTAAAAATCCGAAGAAATCTTATCTTAATAATAATCACTCTTGTGCACATTAAATGTCTTATTTTACGTTAATATAGACTTTTTCATTAATCCATCTATGATATTTTCTTCAAAATTATATAAGAAACACGTTACAAAGCATATAAACATGCTGTTTATATGCTATGGTGTTGCCGGGAGGAGGGAAAACATTACGTAATACTAATAATAATCACTCTTGGGCACATTAAATGTCTTATTTTACATTAATATAGACATTTTCATTAATCCATCTATGATATTTTCTTCAAAATTATATAAGAAACACGTTACAAAGCATATAAACATGCTGTTTATATGCTATGGTGTTGCCAGGTGGAGGGAAAACATTACGTAATACGTACTAATAATAATCACTCTTGGGCACATTAAATATCTTATTTTACATTAATATAGACATTTTCATTAATTCATCTAGGATATTTTCTTCAAAAATATTTAAAAAACACATTACATAGCATATAAACATGATACATACACCCACAGAATACAAATTGACAAATATGATATTTGTTTACCAAGTGACTTTGTAGGAGTGTCGGAAGAATTACGTTTTCTCTAGTCAAACACTGAGGGATAACTGTAGAAAAATATTCTTTTCATATGCCTTCAATCTATATATAGCTATTCATAACCCTTGTGGGTTTAGCGCTTCTTTTTTATTATGATGATGATAATAATACTATCATTAACTCTAAAAATAGTGTGTTGCAGGAGAATGGGAATGTTGCTGTTTGTTTATTTTGTACTAACTTGTACACAATGTAAGAGTATTTGTATTGTGAGGTAATTATTTTTATTATAATAAAAAAAATTATTTTGAGGTAAAAGTTTCACAAACTCTTACAAACGTATGTGAATGAACTAAAAGTGGACATGTATTAATCGAATTCATTTCGCCTGACCGAGTGATCGCCCACTACCTGTTCAGTTTGTTTCTTTTACCTTGTCTGAACTCCGTATCTCGTTCTCTTTCTCATCTCATTGACTATGGCGTCTAAGCTTAGTTGTGATAAAAAGAAGAGTCGTAAGCCTCTTACTTTAAGTGCCGAGTTAGAAATGATTAAACTCAGTGAACTGACTTTTTTGGGTTATCCTAGGTTCTCTACGCATATTCTGCTATGTATGATAATCTATGTAACTGTATTTGTGTATACCTGAATAAACTTACTAACAAGGTATATGTTGATCGCTGAGATAGCCATCAAATACAGTTACATATAGCAGCATTGTGTAGAGAACCACAGATAACCAGAGTGTACTCACCTAATTGTACTCACGTAATTGTGGTTGCAGGGGTCGAGACTTAGCTCCTGGCCCTGCCTCTTCACTGACCGCTTCTAGGTCTTCTCTCTCCCTGCTCCATGATCTTTATCATACCTCGTCTTAAAGCTATGTATGGTTCCTGCCTCCACTACATCACTTGCTATACTATTCCACTTCCTGACTACTCTATGGCTGAAGAAATACTTCCTAACATCCCTTTGACTCATCTAAGTCTTCAACTAACACTCTTGCTAGGAGCTAATGCTGCTGGGGATTGCAAGTTAAAACCTATGATAATTTATCACTCAGAGAATCCTAGGGCCCTAAAGAACTATGCAAAAGGTAGCCTCCCTGTTTATTATAAATCCAATTCGATAGCTTCGATGACTACTGATCTTTTCATAAATTGGTTCACAGACTATTTTAAGCCAATGTTAATACTTTAAGGTAAGTACTCTGTGTGTATCTTACTTTTTATTGTGTTTTTTAATGCCTAGTGCCATTGTTAACTTAATATAAGTTAGTGTAAGCTTGTTGTCTGGCATTTATATGCATTTAAAAGTGGAAAAAATGGCGTTCTGCTTTTCGGCGATGTCTGCTTTAAGGCACTAACCTGGAACCTAACCTGCCATATAAGTGGGGCCCTACTGTACTCTTGGAGACTTTTAAAGCTAGTGTACTGAGTGGCTATAAGAATAAGATTGAGATGCATGACCCAAGTTTTCATACGGCATACAATATTATTTTTATTTTATTTTTTTTTACTCGTCGGAGAGCCCGTCATAACTCCAAGTTGTTGATAAACGAGTACGTCGGTAAGTGAGGAGAGGCTGTATCGTGTAGCTATGTAGGTAGGTGTAGGTATGTAGCCCAGGCGGACTACATACCTACATTATTATTATAACTGATAATTATACTTATGTGTACCTGTACCTAAGTAAACTTACACACTGTGCTGGCATACAGGGAGATTGGAAGTACAGTGTCTGCACTCTGAAGGAGGGGTGTCAATGTTGCAGTTTTATAACTGTAGTGTAAGTGCACCTCTGGCAAGACAGTGATGGAGTGAATGATGGTGAAAGTTTTCTTTTTCGGGCCACCCTGCCTTTGTGGGAAATGGCCAAAGTGTTAATAAATAAAATAAAAATATTACAATAATAATACCACAAGTATTACAATAATAGTACCATAAATATTACAATAATAATACCACAAGTATTTTTTTTAGCACATTGGCTGTTTCCCACCGAGGCAAGGTGACCCACAAAAAAAAAAAAAATTTTCATCATCACTTACTCCATCACCATCTTACCAGAGACGCCAGTACTACAGTTCAAAAATTGCGACATGTCTCAAGTCTGTCTTACTAGTTTCCCTGAATCCTTCATAAATGTTACCTTTCTCATATTCAACAGTACATCAAGTTATAAAAACCATTTGCCTCCATTCGCTCCTATTTAACAAGCTCACAGACACCTGCTGGAAGTCTAGGCCCTTCACACATAAAACCTCCTTTAACCCCCTTCTCTAACCTTTTCTAAGACAACCCCTACCTCACATTCCTTCTAATACAGATTTATACACCATCCAAGTCATTTTATTTAGTTTCGTATTGTCTAAATGTCGAAACCACCTCAACAACCCCTCCTCAGCCCTCTGGATGATGCTTTTAGTAACTACACACCTCCTAATCACCAAGCTATAGATATTCACACCACACATTGCCCTCAGACATGACATCTCCACCGCCTCCAGCCTTCTCCTTGTAAAATTCACTATCCATGCTTCACACACACATAAGAGCGTTGGTATAACTATACTCTCATACATTGCCCTCTTTGCTTCCATGGATAATGTTTTTTGTCTCCACAGACTCTTCGGTGCAACACTCACCTTTTTTCCTCATAAATTCTGTGGTTCATCTCATTTTTTCATAAACCCATCTGCTGTTTAGTCCACTTCCAAATACAGTCAACCCTTGGTTTTCGTGTGTCTCAGTTTTCTGTGATTTTGGTTTTCGTGCACTTTTTTCGTGGAAATATTGTCTCAGTTTTTGTTGATGGTACAGAACCTGTCCATGGGGGCCCAGCCCCAAAACAAAGCCGCAAGACCGCCACCCATGCCCCCAGGGGCCCTAGCATTGTTTATGCTTAGTAAACATCACCCCGGGAGTTCATACAAACATTTATTAACAATTCATTTTTTTGGCCCTTGATTTTTTGTATGTGACTACTAAATGGCTACCATGGGAAAAAAGCTCCTAGGGCCAGTTCTTTGGTAAAGGAAGTAAGGGAACATTAGAACTGAAGAAGGAAATAATGAAAAGTATTGATAGTGGTGTACCTATTGCCGAGCTGCCAGGATATACAAAGGCCCCTCAACCATCGGTTCCATTGTGGCGGGGAAAAATCACGGAAGCTAATGTTTGGGAAAAGGGGGAATAGATGAAAAAGAGATCACAAACAATGGAAAATATGGAGAAATTTTTTTGGTGTGGATAAACGAAAAAAATGCTAGTGGGTGATAGTGTTTGTGCAATCCGTCATATGTGAAAAAACAAAGGGAGTTGCATGCGATCTTGTCAAAAAAAGCCTGAAACCAGTTTTGATGTTGATGAATTTAAGGCCACAAGGCTGGTTCAAGAAAACTTTAAGAAAATAAGGGGGACACAGTGTTGTAAGGCTGGGGAGGATGCCAGTTCAGATAAAAAAGGGGGTGAAAAATTTGTGCTTTACTTTAAAGAATATTATGTAGAGGCAGAAGAATTTAAACCCCAACAAGTATTTAACCCTTAAACTGTCCCACCTAGATATCGTTGACTACTATTCCCCCAAGTAGATCTCGTTTTTAAATGCTTTCCCTTTCCACGATAAGCCTGGGTTGTTAGCATCAGAATGGGCCTGCGAACTCAGTGTGCCAAATATTACAAAATTTGGGGAAACCAAAAAAAAACGCTCCCTTTATTTTAAACAAAAAAAACAATTTATTTTTTTTTCAAAATATTCAGTGGTGGCCCTCCCGTAGATCTACGTGTGGATGGGTTTAAAGGGGTTAATTTTGATGAAACAGGCCTCTTTTGGGAAAATGAAAAGGAGGACCTACATCATGCGGGGGGAAAAGGGAATGCCAGGACCCAAGCCTTTAAGACATTTTAAATCTAATTTTTGTGTGGTAACGTGGGGAGGATTTCAAATGAAGCCTTTACGGTGTATCCTTGAAACTCCCAAAATGTTCAAGAAATACAGTGTTGACAAGAGTAAATTGT
>WNWK01027397.1:0-26334 GCA_009830355.1 Cherax destructor
CTAAATAGTATTGAACACTACCTTGATGGTATTGATCACTATCTAAAAAGTATTGAGCACTACGTTGATAGTTTTGAACATCACCTAAATAGTATTGAACACTTCCTTGATAGTGTTGTACACTACCTTGATAGTATTTAATACCACCTAAATAGTATTGAACACTACCTTGATAGTATTGAATGCCTTCTAAATTGTATTGAACACTACCCTGATAATATTGAACACTACCTAAATAGTATTGAGCACTACATTGATAGTATTGAACACTACCTTGATAGTATTGAACACCAAATAAATAGTATTGAACACTACCTTGATAGTATTGAACGCCTCATAAATAGTATTGAACACTTCCTTGATAGTATTGAACACTTCCTTGATAGTATTGAACATCACCTTGAAAATATTGAACAACATCTTAATAGTATTGAACACCACCTTGATAGTATTGAACATCACCTTGATAGTCTTGAATGCCACCTAAATAGTATTGAACACCACCTTGATAGTATTGAACGCCACCTAAATAGTATTGAACATTACCTTGATAGTATTGAACACTTCATTGATAGTACTGAACACTTCATTGATAGTATTGAATTCTTCATTGATAGTATTGAACACTACCTTCATAGTATTGAACACTTCATTGATAGTATTGAACACTGCCTTGATTGTATTGAACACCACCTTGATAGTATTGAACACGACCTTGATAGTATTGAATGCCACCTAAATAGTATTGAACACTATCTTGATAGTATTGAATACTACCTTGATAGTACTGAACACCACCTAAATAGTTTTGAACACCACCTAAAGGGTACAAGACGACACAGAACATCCAGATCATGGCAAAACCTGGGTAGCCAAAGCCACTCCAGAGAGAAAGGCTTTTTAGTGCCAGGAAGGAAAAAAAGCTGGCAGGAAATGACAGAAATTGTACACCAACTGCAATAATTTCTGGAGTGGACTCACAGTCAATGGCCTCCACTCCAATACAACAGATATTAGTGAAAGGAAAAAAAGACCGCCCCCATACCACCAATACCACCAATCCAATGACATTCATCTTTGCAAATATACAGGGTCTATAGCTAGCAACAAACAACAAGGTACCTTACATTCGTGGACTGCTTATTGAGTCAAATGCTATGTTTGCGGCTTTCACAGAGACCCACATAAGAGATCACTTAGACAATGAAATATGGATCCCGGGCTACAACCTATACAGATGTGACAGAGTGAACAGGCAAAAAGGGGGGGTTGGCCTGTATATCACAGAGTCACTTATATGTTCAGAACTACTAAATGCCTCAAATGATGTAGTTGAAGTCTTAGCAATAAAGGTCGAGAATCAAAACCTGGTCATCGTGGTTGTCTAAAAGCCCTTGGATGCAACGTCCAAACAATTCCAGGAACAGCTTCTGAAAATTGACCACTGTCTGGAAAATCTTCCAGCTCCTGCCCCCAACATCTTGCTCCTGGGTGATTTCAACCGAAGGCACCTAAAATGGAGGAACATTGCAAACAATGTGGTAGCAGAGATAACACCAGGAGGCAGCTCAGATGAAAACTCGCACACACATGAACTTTTAAATCTCTGCACCAAATTCACCTTAAACCAGCAAATAGTAGAGCCCACAAGATTAGAGAATACGCTGGACCTCATCTTCACTAACAATGATGATCTGATACGAAATGTCATCATATCAAAAACAATATACTTAGATCATAACATAATAGAGGTCCAGACATGCATGCGGGGAGCCCCAGATCAACAAAATGTGATCAGCCGCCAGGACAAGGTCCTGGATGCTCTAGAAGACAAACAGAATGCAGATGTTATATACACAGACTTTGCAAAAGCTTTTGACAAGTGTGACAATGGTGTAATAGCACACAAAATGCGTGATAAAGGAATAACAGGAAAAGTTTGTAGATGGATCTATAATTTCCTAACATGTAGAACACAAAGAGTAGTAGTCAACAGAGTAAAGTCTGAGGCAGTTACTGTGAAAAGTTCTGTTCCACAAGGCACAGTACTCGCTCCCATCCTGTTCCTCATCCTCATATCGGACAGAGACAGGGATATAAGCCACAGTGCTGTGTCTTCCTTTGCAGATGACACCCGAATCTGTATGACAGTGTCCACCGTTGAAGACACTGCAAGACTCCAAGCAGACATAAACCAAATCTTTAAATAGGCTGCAGAAAACAATATGAAGTTCAATGATGAGAAATTTCAATTACTTAGATACGGAAAACGTGAAGAAATTAAAATCTCATCGGAGTACAAAACTAATTCCAACCAAACAATAGAGCGAAAAACTAATGTCAAAGACCTGGAAGTGATCATGTCAGAGGATCTCACCTTCAAGGACCATAACACTGTAGCAATTGCATCTGCTATAAAATTGACAGGATGGATAATGAGAACCTTCAAAACCAGGGATGCCAAGACCATGTTGACACTTTACAGGTCGCTTGTTCTATCTAGGCTGGAATATTGCTGCACACTAACTGCACCTTTAAAGGTAGGTGAAATTGCTGACCTTGAAAATGTGCAGAGAACCTTCAAGGCACGCATAACTGCGATAAACCACCTCAATTACTGGGAACGCTTGAAGTTTCTAAACCTGTACTCCCTAGAACGCATGCGGGAGAGATACATTATTATATACACGTGGAAAATTCTCGAGGGATTAGTACCAAACTTGCACACGACCATCACTCCCTACGAAAGCAAAAGACTCGGCAGGCGATGTAACATCCCCCCAATGAAGAGCAGGGGTGCCACTAGTACGTTGAGGGACAACACAATAAGTGTCAGGGGCCCAAGATTGTTCAACTGCCTCCCAGCATACATCAGGAATATTACCAACAAACCCCTGGCTGTCTTCAAGCAGGCACTGGACATGCACCTAAAGTCGGTACCTGACCAGCCAGGCTGTGGTTCGTACGTTGGACTGCGTGCGGCCAGCAGTAACAGCCTGGTTGATCAGGCTCTTGTTCAACATGAGGCCTGGTCACAGACCGGGCCGCAGGGGCGTTGACCCCTGGAATTCTCTCCAGGTAAACTCCAGGTAATGCCTCCTAAATAGTATTGAACACTACCTTGATAGTATTGAACACCACCTTGATAGTATTGAATGCCTCCTAAATAGTATTGAACACCACCTTGATAGTATTGAACGCCACCTAAATACCAGTATTTAACACCACCTTGATAATGTTGAACACCACCTTGATAGTATTGAATAACACCTTGATAGTGTTGAACAACACCTAAATGGTATTGAATGCCTCCTTAATAGTATTGAACACCATCTTGATAGTATTGAACACACCTTGATAGTATTGAACACTACCTTGATAGTATTGAACACCACCTTGATAGTAATGAACACCACCCAGATAGTATTGAACACTACCTTGATAGTATTGAACACCACCTTGATGGTATTGAACACTACCTTGATAGTATTGAACACCACCTTGATAGTATTGAACACTACCTTGATAGTATTGAACACCATCTTGATGGTATTGAACACTACCTTGATAGTATTGAACACTACTTTGATAGTATTGAACACCATCTTGATAGTATTGAACACACCTTGATAGTATTGAACACTACCTTGATATTATTGAACACCACCTTGATGGTATTGAACACTACCTTGATAGTATTGAACACTACCTTGATATTATTGAACACCACCTTGATATTATTGAACACCACCTTAATAGTATTGAACACCACCTTGACAGTATTGAACACCACCTTGATAGTATTGAATGCCTCCTAAATAGTATTGAACACCACCTTGATAGTATTGAACGCCACCTAAATACCAGTATTTAACACCACCTTGATAGTGTTGAACACCACCTTGATAGTATTGAATAACACCTTGATAGTGTTGAACAACACCTAAATGGTATTGAATGCCTCCTTAATAGTATTGAACACAACCTTGATAGTATTGAACGCCACCTAAATACTAGTATTGAACACCACCTTGATAGTGTTGAACACCACCTAAATAGTATTGAACACACCTTGATAGTATTGAACACCACCTAAATATATCGGAAGGTTATTTGCGTCTTCTTGGTAGTGGGAATGAATTATAAGGCTTCGGAGGCTTCTTACTTTATTAGAATAAAGTGTGGGGTACACAGGCTGTGTGTTTGTGACCAGGCCCTGAGGTTCCATGCACGAGGGAGAGAGAGACGAGTAGGGCTTGTCGACTGAGTGATGCGTGGACGCCAAGTGAGAGAGAAACATGGTGGGGCAGAGTGACGTGGGTATGCATATAGGTGGCAGCACAAGCATGGCCAGAAATATGAACTCAGCTGGCAGACAGCAGAGGCTCTCTATGCAGACAGTACAGGCTGTCTACATTGTTTGGCCACACACCCATGGTCGACGCTGACCATGACTGGGAGTAAAAAACTCGGTCTGTCTCTCGCAAGAACAGGGCACAGAACAGAAAAGAACAACATAAATATATAAACATATGGACATGGAAAAAAAAAACTTCCTCCGGAGAGGGAAGAAAAAAAAGGTGTGCTTCGTGGTCTAATGCAGTGAGCATCAAGGAGCATCACTGCACGCCTTCCTGCATCTGGATAGATACTGCAACACAGGAGACATCGCTGCGGCTGAGCTGTGACGCAACAGGGTACGGTCTCCTCTGGAGCGGTGAAGCAGTCATCGTAGAAGTCGCTGCAGGGTTCACTCAACATGGGGCACAACCTGCTGGTGCCCTCGAGTGAGGCATCATCATTAGTCGCAACTGGGCAGGACTTCTTCAGGCAAGTGACTCAGGAGGGCATTTCTCGACTGGTACTGTCGCTGAGGCTGTCACTGCTGGCGAGTGTGGAGTGAGTCGTGACAGCAACGACTCGGTGAAACATCTGGAGGTAGTAACAGCATACACCTTACTGCAGTGAGTGGGGTAGCAGTCAAAGTGACATCAACTTTGTGCAGGCTGCTCACTGAAGCTGTGACACGAGGCTGACAGTCGCCTGCCAACAGGCTTAACTGCAGCTTGACGAGTGTCATTCTCTCGACAGTTGAAGTTACAGCAGAGGAAAGGTGTAAGCGTCCACAGACTGGTCATCTACAATAACTGCAGTCTGATGGTCAGAAGGTGAACTGAAACGGGTCCCGATGGAGAATCGTCGCGGGTACGATTCAGCAAAGGCATCTACGAGCGGCGAACAATAAGAACTTTCTGTACAAGGGGCTTGGATGCTCGTAACTGATGATGGGCTGACAAATGTCAGCTGTCAAGCGCACGGGGTGCGGGGTCACACCGGGTGATAAAGTAACACACAGGTGCTACATAGGACACATGAGAAACTGCACACACATACTGAACATGCGGTACAACATGGCTTACTAGCAAATGATGCTTTTCTGTGCAAAAATCGACACTAAGCAATACACGGAAATGTGAGAACACTAACTGCGAGGAATTAATGAACACTCGACTTATCTTCTCTCAAACTTCTCGAAAATAATGTAACGATTTGCTCACTGTGAAACTACAGCACTCTCGTGACATCATCTGGTGATGTCAGGCGTGACGTTGTAAGTGATGTCATGGGCTGACATCGCGAGTGACATCATGACGTCAGTGGAGTTAGGCAGCATCGTGGTGACGTCATAGGTTTATGAGCGGCAGACCACAGCATGGCTTTGGAGGTCTGGCTTGGTAACCCACATGGCTTGCTCACACCCCATGTGGCTTGCTGATCCACGTGGCTTGGTGATCACCGTGGCTTGGTGATCACTCGGATATACAGTTCCGGTAAGAATTCACGAGGAAATTCACAGAATCACGGCATAGAGGGAATGGGCAGTGGTGAGTGAGTGTGAGGCGAGCTTGAGTGTTATGGTAGAGCTTGGGTGAGTAGGTGAGGAACCCGGCCGTTCCCACCTACCCACAAACTCGGGAGGGAACACTCACAAAGTCCCCTCTGACTTGCTGAAATAACTGTGCTAAGCTGAACAACAACAGCAGAACATGCTGGTAAGGCTGAGCATGTGACTGAGAAACAGCGTGGGACGCTGTGACGTGGAGTCCGTGACGCCATTTCTCGGAGAATCAGGCAAATTTCTGCTTGGATCCTGCTTGTACCTGTGTCTGGATGCTGAGATTTGCAGACACGACATCAGGATAACTCGTTGAGAGACGGATGCTTCTTGTAGAGACTGATGAAGTGAAGATGACTTCATTCCTCTTCCTTCCCTCTCGGGCAACACATCTGCTGCGACCATCGGTTCCACCATTTATATCGAAAGATTATTTGTGTCATCTTGGTAGTGGGAATGAATGATAAGGCTTCGGAGGCTTCTTACTTTATTAGAATGAAGTGTGGGGTACACAGGCTGTGTTATCGGTGTCATAAGTTGGACTAGGCGGAGCAAATAGGATTTCGTATGGTAAACACTTATCATAGCCGTACAAGGCAAAATGGGGTGTCTCGCAAATCGAGCTGTTGAGGGAAGAGTTCAATGTACAGTGAACATCTGGAATAGCCTCATCCCATGTAGTACAACTCGGATTAACGGTTACTCTGAGCACCTCCAGGAGTTTGCGGTTTGTACGTTCAGCAAGACCATTACTGGCAGGGCGGCGTGGAGCTGCTGGCACTGGGTGAACCTGGAACAATGATCCTTCATCGTGGCAATTATGAACTCCGATCCATTGTCACCACCTTGGTAGTATTGAACACCACCTTGATTGTATTGAATGCCACCTAAATAGTATTGAACACCACCTTGATAGTATTGAATGCCACCTAAATAGTATTGAACACCACCTTGATAGTATTGAATACTACCTTGATAGTATTGAACACTACCTTGATAGTATTGAACACCACCTTGATAGTATTGAACACTACCTTGATAGTATTGAACACTACCTTCATAGTATTGAACACCACCTTGATAGTATTGAACACCACCTTGATAGTATTGAACACTACCTTGATAGTATTGAACACTACCTTGATAGTATTGAACACCACCTTGATAGTATTGAACACCACCTTGATAGTATTGAACACTACCTTGATAGCATTGAACACCACCTTGATGGTATTGAACACTACCTTGATAGTACTGAACACTACCTTGATATTATTGAACACCACCTTGATATTATTGAACACCATCTTGATAGTATTGAACACACCTTGATAGTATTGAACACTACCTTGATAGTATTGAACACCACCTTGATGGTATTGAACACTACCTTGATAGTATTGAACACTACCTTGATATTATTGAACACCACCTTGATATTATTGAACACCACCTTTATAGTATTGAACACCACCTTGACAGTATTGAACACTACCTTGATAGTATTGAACACCACCTTGATAGTATTGAACACCACCTTGATAGGATTGAACACCACCTTGATAGTATTGAACACCACCTTGATAGTATTGAACACTACCTTGATAGTATTGAACACCACCTTGATAATATTGAACACTAACTTGATAGTATTGAACACTATCTTGATATTATTGAATACCACCTTGATGATATTGAACACTACCTTGATAGTATTGAATACCACCTTGATAGTATTGAACACTACCTTGATAGTATTGAACACCACCTTGATAGTATTGAACACCACCTTGATAGTATTGAACACCACCTTGATAGTATTGAACACTACCTTGATAGTATTGAACACCATCTTGATGGTATTGAACACTACCTTGATAGTATTGAACACTACCTTGATAGTATTGAACACCACCTTGATAGTATTGAACACCACCTTGATAGTATTGAACACTACCTTGATAGCATTGAACACCACCTTGATGGTATTGAACACTACCTTGATAGTACTGAACACTACCTTGATATTATTGAACACCACCTTGATGATATTGAACACTACCTTGATAGTATTGAACACCACCTTGATAGTATTGAACACCACCTTGATAGTATTGAACACCACCTTGATAGTATTGAACACTACCTTGATAGCATTGAACACCACCTTGATGGTATTGAACACTACCTTGATAGTACTGAACACAACCTTGATATTATTGAACACCACCTTGATGATATTGAACACTACCTTGATAGTATTGAACACTACCTTGATAGTATTGAACACCACCTTGATAGTATTGAACACCACTGTGGGGAATTATGAGACTACCTGTATGGACTTCACCGCCACTTACAAACAGATCATCTCAACGGGAGGTGACCGTCTAGTATAATTTTAGCGCAGTCACTCCCGCCAGGTGTGTGAGAAACTTGAGCACTCGTGGTCGCACCCGAGGGGTTCCTTCGATATTCTCACATTAGCCCCACTCCACTCTGGACCAGTTTTTATATATTAATATAGGCTCGCACTAATACGTATGATACAATAGAAGGAGAGGAGAGAACACACAATTAAGTTAACATAACCATCACTCACCCATTAACAGCATCGTGGATGTGCATCGTAGATCGTTGACCTAGCTAAGGTACATCTACTGTTTATAACAATACTATCGGCCGACAACTGACTGCTACAAAAAGTGAGTACTTAGCTGTAGGTGAGGGAGTCATCTGCTTTGTTGGTGTTCCCTCGTGTCGGTCTCGTGGTCTTTGTACGGTAGCGATTATACTCCCGGCAAAGACGATGGTGGTGGAGTTGTTGTCCCGATATAGAAGTATTGACTTCTGGACACCTCTACAATTCTCGGGACAGAATCGGGAGGTCAACATGTGATCGTTGTGAGAATGTTGCTGAGAACCACTGCACACATTCTCTCTCGTGACATTAACATCACCAAATCCTCTTTAATTCACACGCCGATTTAATGTCTCACTAGTTTACACTCTTTATTGTTCACTTCCTTCAATTTCGACGTTGATGTGTCGAGATGAAAATGATAACCCGTTACCATTCCAATTGTGGGGAATTGTGAGAGATAAGTCTATCTGGGACACCGCCACTTGCAATAAACAAACTCCCAGGGAGATGACAGACTCGTATAATTTTACCGCAGTCATTCCCTTTAAGGTATGTGAGAACTTTACCCGCTCCTGGCCGCACCCAAGGGGTACCTTCAATATTCTCGTTAACCCACTGCACTCTGGACCAGTATAAATAAATCTGAGAAGATCATTTATTATAATTATGTTATGTTAAATTTAAGTGGACTGTATTGGTTATTAAACAACTGATCAAACAGGAGAAGAGGTAGAGAACACACAGTTAAGTTAACATGACCATCACTCACCTAATTAACAGCATCATAGCAGTGTATCGTAGATTGTTGACCTAGCTAAAGTACATCTACTGTGCGTAACAATATCATTGGCCAATAACAAATTCGCAAGCAGAGTACTTAGCTTTAGATGAGGGAGTCGTTCCGTTGTTGACGTCCTCCTGCGATCTGATTCGATCGCGATGGTAAGAGCTGTCTCGTCGAGTCAAGGAAGGTTAATTTCCGTGCACTCTTATACGCCCACGAGACCGAGCGTTAGTTAACATGTGGTTGGTCGGGGTAGCGAATCAGATCCTCTCACTAATCCGACCTTTTGTACTGTTTATACGTATAACTTTACATATTACGTATATCCTGGCTTAATGCCCCACTAGTTTATACACATTCACAGTCTCGATACTTGGATTTCGAGTAGATAACTTGCGATATGTTCGTTCATTTCAACCGCGTCCAATATGGCGGTCGGGGTATGGCGTACCCAAGCTAGCCTCGCCCGGTACAATCAACCCTGATTATTTACAACTCGGTTTCACTATATTCACCATTTCACAATATTCATCGAATATATTTCAGTCTCTTCTAAGATGAACTCCTTCAGCATCAGGGTTACGACTTTATTCTGCCGTATGGTCATTTCACTCAGTTCAAATAGGCCTATGACCGCATCACTCGCCGGAGGCACACCTTATTTCACAATTATTGTCCTATTACTGGACCTCCTGGACCGATTGTCCCACTGTATATTCCCCGCGTCACTGGATATTCCTCCACATTACGAAAGGAGGTAATTAAATCCGGTTAGGTGGCCGGAATCTCCAAATTTGACTCGCCATCATCACCTGAAATCGGGTGGGTAGGCTCGCTGTTCACTCTCAGTCCCTTCTATGCCTCCTCCCTGCCCAGCCTCTTCCCGCTTCCTCCCTGCTGGTATGATGGTTCTCTATTACATACCCCCATGTACCAGCGGTACATTAAGGATATCTGTTCATATTGGAAAGTTTATCAATTACAACTTTCGGAAAATACCAATATTTTTCACACTGCGGCCGGGCAGAGTTCGTTGTTAGACGATTCAAATTGTATCTCGTAAATTTTTGCGACTATTTTGCAATTTTGCACGTACACAATCTTGCTGTTTTTCGTTACGGATTCACTGCAAGGATACCTCATTATCAGACCAAATTGTGGTGTCGCTAATATTTATCTCCGGCAATTTACTCCGTAAATAATCAGCTAATTTGACACCCACATAAATGGCGGTTAATTCCAACTGAGGTAAAGTACGTAATTTAATTGGAGCCACTTTAGTTTTAGACATGACAAGAGAAATATCTTTATCACATTGAAGATAAGCGACTGCTCCATACGCTAATTTAGAAGCATCGCAAAAAATGTGGAGTGTATTTTCCACTCCAGAGCGTGTTACACACCGCGGGAACTCCAACATTGGACCTCTCTCATAATCACCAATTAATTCTTCCCACCTGTTAACGAATTCCTCAGGTAGGGTTTCATCCCAAGCACACTTCTGCTTCCATGCCTCTTGTACCAATAATTTCCCTCGGATTGTAAGAGGCGCCACTAAGCCTAGTGGATCGAAACATTTTGAATCTTCAGCAAGCAGGGTTCTCTTTCAGTATCCCAAGTCAGTCCCAATACATTGCTGCACCCAGATACTTCATCGCCGGGATTATCTTTATTTATTCGGTCCTTTAACCTGGACGAATTACTGTTCCACTCCCTGAGAGGCATATTTGCACCTTGCATTATGTCATTAGCCCCTTCATATATCTTCATTAGCTCCTCTTCAGTTGACGTCACACCCAGGAAATTGTCCACATAGAATTGTTTACTCATTATGTCACTCAGTGGACCGCCTGTACGTTTAAGGTGTGCATTTATCGTCGCCTGAAGTAAGAACGGACTAGAAGTAGCCCCAAATAAGACACTTCTGAATCTGAAGGTTTTCAGCGGACTAAGTGGATTGCTAGGATCCTCTGGCCACAGAAATCTTGTGTAATCCCGATCCATCTCTTGCAATCCCACTCTCAGGAAAGCTTTACTTATGTCTGCCGTAAAGGCATAACTATTAACTCTGAAATTCAATAACACATCTCCCAATTTCTCCGTCAGCGACGGACCTGTCATTAAACAATCATTCAAACTAGGTACATTTTTATTACCCCTGGCACTACAATTAAACACGATCCTCAAAGGAGTGGTTTTGGAATCCTTCTTCACTCCGTGATGAGGTAAGTAGGGGCCATGAATATTGACTTGCTCAGGGGGTACCTCCTCTATGAACTGATTATTTAACTGTTCATTAATGATCGTATTATAATCAGTCAACAATTCTGGTGTCTTACTCAATTCGTGGAGCTGGGCCTTTAACTGACCATACGCCATCCGGTAATTAGTGGGTAGTTCCGGATGGTTTAGCTTCCATGGGAGTCGCACCCAGTATTGTCCAGACTCAAATTTAACATCCTTCAGGTATTGTTCCTGAGTGAAGGAATCATCTGGACTTTCTTCATTTACATTAATTCCCACTGTCCAGTTCCCACAATTTATACACTGGTTTAACAGCATCCTCTATAGAAGAATATTCACACTGGGGTTAACTTTCATGAGTAAGGCACACCGTGACTGTATTTATGGCTTCCTCCAGTCATTCATTACTGCGAGGAAGCCTGCCATAAATTACATGGCCTTCACCAATGTTGAGAAGAGTGACACCACCTTTCTTCGTCATACCCTTCACGAAGGTGGCATAATAGTCACTGCCTATCAAAACACTTACTGGTCCCACCGAGTCATTGCTTACTACGGAAGGTGCCAGTTTCACATTAGTCTCCCTGTGCTTGCCAGCCACATTAACTCCATTAAGTTCAGCCATGGTTATAGGATCAATAACCGCTGAGGGTACAAATTAAATAGACCCTTTATTATTCATGGGCTTGCCAGCCACACTAACTCCATTAAGTTCAGCTATGGTTATAGGATCAATAACCGCTGAGGATACAAATTAAATAGACCCTTTATTATTCATGGGCTTGCCAGCCACACTAACTCCATTAAGTTCAGCTATGGTTATAGGATTAATAACCGCTGAGGGTACAAATTAAATAGACCCTTTATTATTCATGGGCTTGCCAGCCACACTAACTCCATTAAGTTCAGCTATGGTTATAGGATCAATAACCGCTGAGGGTACAAATTAAATAGACCCTTTATTATTCATGGGCTTGCCAGCCACACTAACTCCATTAAATTCAGCCATGGTTATAGGATTAATAACCGCTGAGGGTACAAATTAAATAAATTGTTTATAAAGGTGATTCTCACACCTTACTCTTGCACAAATCGTAGCCACGCCTGTGCTAGCAATTAATTGGACTAATTACTGTCCACCACACAATTAATTAACTGTGTACTCTATACTCACTTCCTATGATCAGTCACTTATTTATTAATTAATTAGTTCAATAATGATTAATTCACTAATCACATCCGGTTCAGGACGGACCAACGGGCGCTGTGGGGAATTGTGAGAGATAAGTCTATCTGGGACACCGCCACTAGCAATAAACAAACTCCCAGGGAGATGACAGACTCGTATAATTTTACCGCAGTCATTCCCTTTAAGGTATGTGAGAACTTTACCCGCTCCTGGCCGCACCCAAGGGGTACCTTCAATATTCTCGTTAACCCACTGCACTCTGGACCAGTATAAATAAATCTGAGAAGATCATTTATTATAATTATGTTATGTTAAATTTAAGTGGACTGTATTGGTTATTAAACAACTGATCAAACAGGAGAAGAGGTAGAGAACACACAGTTAAGTTAACATGACCATCACTCACCTAATTAACAGCATCATAGCGGTGTATCGTAGATCGTTGACCTAGCTAAAGTACATCTACTGTGCGTAACAATATCATTGGCCAATAACAAATTCGCAAGCAGAGTACTTAGCTTTAGATGAGGGAGTCGTTCCGTTGTTGACGTCCTCCTGCGATCTGATTCGATCGCGATGGTAAGAGCTGTCTCGTCGAGTCAAGGAAGGTTAATTTCCGTGCACTCTTATACGCCCACGAGACCGAGCGTTAGTTAACATGTGGTTGGTCGGGGTAGCGAATCAGATCCTCTCACTAATCCGACCTTTTGTACTGTTTATACGTATAACTTTACATATTACGTATATCCTGGCTTAATGCCCCACTAGTTTATACACATTCACAGTCTCGATACTTGGATTTCGAGTAGATAACTTGCGATATGTTCGTTCATTTCAACCGCGTCCAATATGGCGGTCGGGGTATGGCGTACCCAAGCTAGCCTCGCCCGGTACAATCAACCCCTGATTATTTACAACTCGGTTTCACTATATTCACCATTTCACAATATTCATCGAATATATTTCAGTCTCTTCTAAGATGAACTCCTTCAGCATCAGGGTTACGACTTTATCCTGCCGTATGGTCATTTCACTCAGTTCAAATAGGCCTATGACCGCATCACTCGCCGGAGGCACACCTTATTTCACAATTATTGTCCTATTACTGGACCTCCTGGACCGATTGTCCCACTGTATATTCCCCGCGTCACTGGATATTCCTCCACATTACGAAAAGAGGTAATTAAATCCGGTTAGGTGGCCGGAATCTCCAAATTTGACTCGCCATCATCACCTGAAATCGGGTGGGTAGGCTCGCTGTTCACTCTCAGTCCCCTCTATGCCTCCTCCCTGCCCAGCCTCTTCCCGCTTCCTCCCCGCTGGTATGATGGTTCTCTATTACATACCCCCATGTACCAGCGGTACATTAAGGATATCTGTTCATATTGGAAAGTTTATCAATTACAACTTTCGGAAAATACCAATATTTTCCACACCAATGTACCCCAACATGGCGGCCCCGGGGTGGCGTCCCTTCCACTCGGCGACGCCGGTAATTATTCCACATCACTTCCTTTACGAAAGTCACCCAGAATCAGGGTTTCGACTGTACCAAGTCGAATAATCACATCCCCTGAGCCATGGTTACCATGGCTAGGCCTACCGGCGTCACTCGCTATTTCTCAATTTATCACCCGATTACAGTAGTTCCTGGACTTAATGTCCCTCAGTATACACTTGAAGACCATTACGACACTTCCTATTGCGAAGGGAAGCCAACAACCATATTTGGCCAGCGAATTCGCCAAATAATTGGCTCCATACTGAGTCAGAATTCCAGCTATACCCACGCGACAACTGCCCTCTGCCAAGCCTACGGCCTCCACCCCTGCCCACTTGACGAGGCATCTCGCGCAGGCGCGTTAATTCGTTGGTTCTTTTCAGTTAATATTAAGCCAACAGCAACACATTAATGATATATATTCATATTGGAAAGTTTATCGAATATAACTTTCGGAAAATACCCAATATTTTCCACAACCACCTTGATAGTATTGAATACCACCTTGATAGTTTTGAACACTACCTTGCTAGTATTGAACACCACCTTGATAGTTTTGAACACTACCTTGATAGTATTGAACACCACCTTGATAGTATTTAACACTATCTTTGTGTCCTCAAATTTTAATATATATTTTCGTTGACGCTCATGAGTCTACATTTACCCTTGTTACCCTTTTAAAGAATTCGTTTTCTCTTTAACTTAATTAGAGAAAATGCAGTTTTTTGAGTGGTAAATAAAAGAATTATTTTTTTCCATAAGAATCTGTCGGAGCGCATTCTGTATGTTCGGAAAATAGGTGCTATTGGCACCTAAGCACAGGTGCAGGTTATTAGGTACCTACAGATGTCTTAGGTGGCACCTATGTAGTAAATATGTGGTAAATAGGACTTAAGATGACTTTATATTAGTCAGAGAAAGAACTTAAGGCCAGTAAGTCACTGTCATGTATCAGACAGGATACAAGATACAACAGGAATGCCGTAACGATAGATACAATAGGAATACAGTAACGATAGATACAACAGTAATACAGTAACGATAGATACAATAGAAATACAGTAACGATAGATACAATAGGAATACAGTAACGATAGATACAACAGGAATACAGTAACGATAGATACAACAGGAATACAGTAACGATAGATACAACAGTGATAGATACAACAGGAATACAGTAACGAGAGATATTGCAGTGATAGATACAACGGGAATACAGTAACGATAGATACAGCAGCAATATAAACAGAATACAGTAACGATAGATACATCAGGAATACTGTGAGAAATAACCTGTATGATCTTGACTACTATGTTCATACAAGTAAGTTGGGTAGGATGTAACTAAGGTAAATATTACTTATCAATTTGCGTTGCACGTCTGAGGTAAGTGTTGCACGTCTGAGGTAAGTGTTGCACGTCTGAGGTAAGTGTTGCACGTCTGAGGTAAGTGTTGCACGTCTGAGGTAAGTGTTGCACGTCTGAGGTAAGTGTTGCACGTCTGAGGTAAGTGTTGCACGTCTGAGGTAAGTGTTGCACGTCTGAGGTAAGTGTTGCACGTCTGAGGTAAGTGTTGCACGTCTGAGGGTAAGTGTTGACGTCTGAGGTAAGTGTTGCACGTCTGAGGTAAGTGTTGCACGTCTGAGGTAAGTGTTGCACGTCTGAGGTAAGTGTTGCACGTCTGAGGTAAGTGTTGCACGTCTGAGGTAAGTGTTGCACGTCTGAGGTAAGTGTTGCACGTCTGAGGTAAGTGTTGCACGTCTGAGGTAAGTGTTGCACGTCTGAGGTAAGTGTTGCACGTCTGAGGTAAGTGTTGCACGTCTGAGGTAAGTGTTGCACGTCTGAGGTAAGTGTTGCACGTCTGAGGTAAGTGTTGCACGTCTGAGGTAAGTGTTGCACGTCTGAGTGTAAGTGTTGCACGTCTGAGGTAAGTGTTGCACGTCTGAGGTAAGTGTTGCACGTCTGAGGTAAGTGTTGCACGTCTGAGGTAAGTGTTGCACGTCTGAGGTAAGTGTTGCACGTCTGAGGTAGTGTTGCGTCTGAGGTAAGTGTTGCACGTCTGAGGTAAGTGTTGCACGTCTGAGGTAAGTGTTGCACGTCTGAGGTAAGTGTTGCACGTCTGAGGTAAGTGTTGCACGTCTGAGGTAAGTGTTGCACGTCTGAGGTAAGTGTTGCACGTCTGAGGTAAGTGTTGCACGTCTGAGGTAAGTGGGATTAAAGTTACTTTAGGTAGCAGGAAAGTGACTCCTTCGATACCCACAATCCTCAAGCCATGCTCACAAAAGCCGGGACCTAAAATTATGCATTAATATAACATAAAACTAGTAACTCTGGTACAATTTATGTGGACTGTATGCAAATTTATGGAGTGACTGACAAGGACGTGGTCCATTACATGTCAACATTATCCCAGCATGTGTTGGACATTTTGAAATAACCTTTTAATAATTAACACTTACGAATTTTTTTACTGTGGAAGCCACTTAAGGCAGATGGATCACCCTACAACCACCTGCCCTACTATCTAGAACCTACATTGGCCAGCCAGTTTTTGATAAAAAGACAGTTTATACTTCTCTGTGAGGTCCCTTATTTTCCTCCATTCACACGAAATTTCTTGATGTCCTGCCAATGTCGTGTCCCCATTTCTTCAGTAGGAACATATCAAAAACTTCCCATTATATTTTGAGGCCTGTACCCCACTAAGCCCCGGAAAATGCCGAATTTCTGGCACAAATTACAAAGTGGCCCAACTTATTGAATTCAATATGGCGTCGCCTCTCCGGCCGTCCCAGCAACACTCTCACACAAAATTTCTCAAAGGGTCAAATCAGCATCATTTCAATACACGATTATTTATATTATACGAATTTACACATGATGACTTCCAGAAAATTCAAAATTTGCCACAAATACAGTAACGATAGATACAACAGTAACACTGTAGCGATACACTGAGATATAGACCTCACAGTGCATATACACTGAAATATACACCTCTCAGTGTATATATACACCGAGATATACACCTCACAGTGTATATATACACTGAGATATACACCTCTCAGTGTATGTATACACTGAGATATACACCTCACAGTGTATATACACTGAAATATACACCTCTCAGTGTATATATACACTGAGATATATACCTCTCAGTGTATATATACACTGAGATATATACCTCTCAGTGTATATATACACTGAGATATACACCACACACTATATACACTGAGATATACAACTCTCAGTGTATATATATACACTGAGATATACACCTCTCAGTGTATATACACACTGAGATATACACCTCTCAGTGTATATATACACTGAGATATACACCTCTCAGTGTATATATACACTGAGATATACACCTCTCAGTGTATATATACACTGAGATATACAACACACACTATATACACTGAGATATACACCACATAGTGTATATACACTGAGATATACACCACACAGTGTGTATACACTCATATATACACATCGCAGTGTACATACACTGAGATATACACCTTCATATAGGCACATGAGGTCGATACTACAGCTCCTGGCCTTCTTAGGAACAAGTAGGTAAGGTGGGCAAGTCCCTCTCAAACATGTATATATATATATATATATATATTTTATATATATATATATATATATATATATATATATATATATATATATATATATATATATACACACACATTCCTGAGTGTATTATCTCTGAGTGAGGATGATCAGGTGACTTAGTCTTAAGGAATGCGTTCTGAATGGCTGGCCAGAGCCACTCCTTCTCTGAGTGCTTCCGGAGCAGAGTGCATAGCTTTTAACCTGGAATTCCTGATGCCTGAGGATATGTGGGAAGCTGTGTGTGTGTGTGTGTGTGTGTGTGTGTGTGTGTGTATGTTGTGTGTGTGTACTCACCTATTTGTGGTTTCAGTGGTCGAGACTCATCTCCTGGCCCCTGTGTGTTTGCGTGTACTCACCTATTTGTACTCACCTATTTGTTGTTGCAGGAGTCGAGTCACAGCTCCTGGCCCCGCCTCTTCACTGACCGCTACTAGGTCCTCTCTCTCCCTGCTCCATGAGCTTTATCAAACCTCGTCTTAAAACTATGTATGGTTCCTGCCTCCACTACATCATTTGCTAGACTATTCCACTTCCTGACAACTCTATGACTGAAGAAATACTTCCTAACATCCCTTTGACTCGTCTGAGTCTTCAACTTCCAACTGTGATCCCTTGTTTCTGTGTCCCCTCTCTGGAACATCCTGTCTTTGTCCACCTTGTCTATTCCTCGCAGTATTTTATATGTCGTTATCATGTGTTCCCTAACCCTCCTGTCCTCTAGTGTCGTCAAGCCGATTTCCCTTAACCTTTCTTCGTAGGACAATCCCCTTAGCTCTGGGACTAGTCTTGTTGCAAACCTTTTCACTTTCTCTAATTTCTTGACGTGCTTGACCAGGTGTGTGTTCCAAACTAGTGCTGTGTGTGTGTGTCTTTTTCATGTAGGGGGTAAAGAACGAACCGATAATTGAGGTATAAGAGAGTAAAGGGAGGGAGGGAGGGAGTAGGCAGGAGAGGTGAGTGGAGTGGATGTAATGTGAGGTCACTGGTGACTACACCCTCACCTCTCATTACCACCACACTACTCACCCTCTCTGTACTTAAAATAAAATAATAAAATAAAGTAAAAGAATAAAGAATAATAAGAATCAAACTGGGAAAGTGAATATTCCACTCACAGTTTATTATTAAGTCCTTGTACAATAATATATATGGGAACAGGAGAACACTATTGGGTTTAGATAAATGGGGATTGTACATATAAGCAGGGAGACAGGGAATACAATCAACTGACGAAACATAATATAACTTACAATATAGTTCAGAGGACAGTTCACCACAGGAGATCAGTCACACTCTAGCCACAGGTCCCAAGACCTACATAGCACGAGCACTGCTCCAAGCCAGTACTCTGCCCAGTGTCTCCAACAGTCTCCTCCAGAGACTCTCCAGCAGCTCTCTCCCAGAGCTCTGGCCACAGGCAGCAGCTCTGCCAGAAGCTCTGTAGCTGTTTCCTCGAGATTATATGGTCCTTCAAGCCCCCCCCCCCCCATGCGGCATACACCACGTGTTAAGACCTGACGCCAGACAAGAACAAAAGACCTGAGACTTAAGCCGAGAGTCGTGCCTGACACCTATTTACCAAGGCAAGGTGTGGTTAATTAGGTCTCCCTTTTTGACCTCACATCCCAGTGACTACATCATATGTTGTGTTGTGTGTGTGTGTGTACTCACCTATTTGTGGCTGCAGGGATCGAGACATAGCTCCTGGCCCCGCCTCTTCAATGATAGCTACTACGTCCTCTCTCCCACTGCTTCATGAGCTTTATCATACCTCGTCTTAAAACTATGTATGGTTGCTGCCTCCACTACGTCACTTGCCAGACTACTATTCCACTTCCTGACAACTCTATGACTAACCCTCCTGTCCTCCAGTGTCGTCAGGTCGATTTCCCTTAACCTCTCCTCGTAGGACATACCCCTTAGCTCCGGGACTAGTCTTGTTGCAAACCTTTGCACTTTCTCTAAGTTCTTGACGTGCTTGACCAGGTATGGGTTCCAAACTGGTGATGCATACTCCAGTATGGGCCTGACGTACACGGTGTACAGAGTCTTGAATGATTTCTTCCTTCGTTAATCCCCAATTTACCCAGGCGCCCATATGCTGCACCAGTTATCTCATTGATGTGCGCTTCAGGAGATGTGCTCGGTGTTATACTCACCCCAAGAACCTTTTCCTTGAGTGAGGTTTGAAGTATTTGGCCCCCTAGCCTATACTCTGTCTGCGGTCTTCTTTGCCTTTCCGCGATCTTCATGACTTTGCATTAGGTGGGGTTAAATTAGAGGAGCCAGTTCCTGGACCAAGTGTCCAGGATGTCCAGGTCTCTTTGTAGTCCTGCCTGATCCTCATCCAAATTTAATTCTCCTCATTACAAACAAACAAACAAACAAACAAACAAATTTTATTTCATTGCAGGTTACATGGGTATGGGAAGTTACAATGTAAATTGAGTGCAAGGAGAGCCACTGACATGCCATGGCATTAGGGGTAGCTTATTCTAGTCCTTAAAAACTATGTACTTAATATTAGAGAAATTTATTGAGTTTATTCTAGTTAAAAATTATTTTCAAAATTACAATATGATGAAATTTTACTGTTTAAATTATTATATAATGATATTAGATCTTAGATTGTTACAGGTGTTAAGATTCTTGAATGATAATATGGAATTGAGATTATCTTAAGGAAAATAACATTGAGCATTTTTGACATTAACTTATAATATGAGTAGGGGGTAACATAATAGTAACATATTATTAAAAATTGAGATTATCGTATAGGAAAGTAACAATGAGCATTTTTCAAAGTAGTTTATAGCATGATCATTTAGGTTTGGGTGAGTAGGTGGTTTTTGAGTTTAGTCTTAAATTGATTTTCAGACAAGATTATCTTAATATTTACTGGTAGTGAATTCCAGATTCTGGGGCCCTTTATGTGCATAGAATTTTTACATAGGTTGATATGAACACGGGGTATATCAAAAAGTGATCTGTGTCGTGTGTTGTGGTCATGGGTCCTATTAAAGTTGGTGAGGAGAGTTTTGAGCAGAGGGTTTATATTAGAGTGTAAAGTTTTATATATGTAGTAGGCACAAGAGTAAGTATGAATGTTCTTTACGGTGAGTAGTTTGAGACTTTTGAATATTGGTGGAGTATGCTGTCTAGAGTGGGAATTTGTTATCATTCTGACTGCGGCCTTTTGTTGTGTTATGAGTGGTCTAAGGTGATTTAACGTTGTTGATCCCCATGCACAGATTCCATAGGTGAGATAAGGGTAGATAAGTGAAAGATATAGTGCAAGGAGAGCTGATTGAGGTACATAATAGCGTATCTTTGATAATATGCCTACTGTCTTCGAGATTTTCTTGGAAATTTGTTGTATATGTGTTTGGAATTTAAGGCTACTGTCAAGGTGGATTCCTAGGAATTTTCCCTCTGTGAGTCTTGTGATGGGTGAACCATTAAGTGTTATGTTAAGTGGAACATTTGTGGCTTTGCTTCCAAACTGTATGAAGTAGGTCTTGTCAGTATTGAGAGTAAGCTTGTTAGTCGTCATCCATGTTGATATTTTCTGTAATTCTGCATTAACAGTGTTGGCCAGTATGACTGGATTTGGGTGAGAGAAGACGTATGTTGTGTCATCTGCAAATAAAATGGGTTTGAGTAGTTGTGATGCATTCGGTAGGTCATTTATGTAAATGAGGAATAGGAGTGGCCCCAGGACACTTCCTTGAGGGACTCCGACTGTAATTGGTTGTGTGGAAGAGTTCGCTCCATTTGTGTACACGTATTGGCTTCTGTTGGTGAGGTATGATTTTAGGTAGTTGAGTGGGTGCCCCCTTATACCATAGTGTGCTAATTTTGTGAGCAGTAAATCATGGTCGACTGTATCAAAAGCTTTGCGGAGATCAATGAAGATTCCCAGTGGGACTTCTTTTTCTCAAGTGCTGTATATATTAACTCCAACATGTGCGTAATAGCATCGTTTGTGCTCTTGTTTGTCCTGAATCCAAATTGACAGGGGTTGAGTACATTGTGTGAGACGAGGTAGGAATAGATTTGTCTATGAATTAATTTTTCGAAGATTTTAGAAAGCAATGGTAAATTAGAAATTGGTCTATAATTATTCAGGTCTGTTTGATCACCTCCTTTGTGGATCGGGGTGACCCTAGCTATTTTGAGAATTGATGGAAAGGTAGAGGCTTCAATGGATTTATTGAATAGTGTTGCTATGATTGGTGACAGTACCTGTGAAGCTTTTTGTACATAAAAGTTGGTAGGCTGTTTATATCTCCTGCCTTGTTTTTAAGGGTGTTGATTATGAGCGAGACTTCAATTGGGTTGGTAGGAGCTAGGAATAGCGTATTAGGGTAGGTGTTTGTGAGGTAGTCTGTTGGACGGGTGTTTGAGCTTGGGATTTTACTCGCTAGATTCTTTCCTATGGTGGAGAAGAAAACATTAAGTCTGTTTGCTGTCTCAGTAGGTGAGAGTAGGGGTTCATCTGCTCTTGATAATTTGATGGTGTTGTTTTTCGCTATCTTATTATTTCCTAGAATTGCAGATAGGGTCTTCCAGGTCTTTTTCATATCACCTTTTATGTTCTGGAGTCTGTTCTCATAATACAATTTTTTTGATCTCCTTATCAGGCTGGTAAGGGTTGATGAGTAGCGTTTGGATTGTTCTCTGGTTATTAGACCCCTTCTGTATTGTTTTCATATTGGTGCCTTTTGTTAATGGATTTAAGGATGCTGGGTGTTAGCCAGGGATTGTTAAGTCTCTTAGCTGTGATCTGTTTAGTTTTTTTAGGGCAATGTTTGTTATAGAGGTGGTGGGTTTTGTTAAGGAAATTCTTGATGCATTCATTAGTATCTGTATATGTTTCTAACTCATTATGCCAGTCAATGTTAATCATAGCTGTTATAAAGTTATTTACAGCTGACTCATTATGTAGTCTGAAGGTAACTTTTGTAATATCTAGGGGCAATTTACCAAGATTAGTTATGAGAAAGGTCGGATAGTGGTCTGTGGTGTTGTCTGTGATGATGCCTGATTTTAGAGGGGCTATAGTATTAGTCCAGATGTGGTCTAGTAATGAGGTACTAGTCTCGGAGATTCTTGTTGGTAGTAACAAGCAGTTGCTCATAGTGTTTGTGAATTCTGTTACTTGTGGGTCCTGGTCATGTAGGAGATTTATATTGAAGTCTCCTGTGAGCAGCAAATGGTCTTTGTTCATGTGTGCATCAGTTATTAGGTTACCTAGTTTTTCACTAAAATGGTGAATGTTTGACTGTGGTAATCTGTAGATGTTTATCACTGTTAACTTCACATCATCTGCAAACAGGGACACTTCTGAGTCTATCCCTTCCATCATGTCATTCACATATACCAAAAACAGCACTGGTCCTAGGACTGACCCCTGTGGAACCCCTCTCATCACAGTCGCCCACTGTGATACCTCGTCACGTACCATGACTCGTTGTTGCCTCCCTGTCAGGTATTCTCTGATACATTGCAGTGCCCTTCCTGTTATACGTGCCTGACCCTCTAGTTTCTGCATTAATCACTTGTGAGGAACTGTGTCGAAGGCCTTCTTGCAGTCCAAGAAAATGCAATCAACCCACTCCTCTCTCTCGTGTCTTAATTCCGTTACCTTGTCATAAAACTCTAGAAGTCTTGTAACACAGGATTAGCCTTCCATGAATCCTTGCTGGTTGTCATTTATAAGCTTGTTCCATTCCAGGTGCTCCACCACTCTCCTGATAATCTTCTCCATGACTTTGCATACTGGTCTATAGTTTAGTGCCTCGTGTCTGTCTCCTTTCTTAAAAATGGGAACTACATTTGCCGTTTTCCATACCTCAGGTAGTTGCCCAGTTTCAATGGATGTGTTGAAGATCGTGGTTAGTGGCACACACAACGTCTCTGCTCCCTCTCTAAGGACCCACGGGGAGATGTTGTCCGCTTTTGAGGTATCAAGGTCACTGAGCAGCTTCTTCACCTCCTCCTCAGGTGTGTGTGTGTATGTCATCCAACACTTGTTGGTATATTCCTTGTTGATATCCCCCTCTGTTCTGTCTTCCCAGAGTCCTTTCTGTCTCCACTGTAAATACTTCCTTAAATCTCGTGTTGAGCTCCTCACATACCTCTTGATCGTTTCTTGTGAGTTCCCCACCTTCTTTCCTCAGCCTGATCACCTGGTCTTTGACTGTTGTCTTCCTCCTAATGTGGCTGTACAACAGTTTCGGGTCAGACTTGACTTTTGATGCTATGTTGTTTTCGTACTGTGGCTGGGCCTCCCTCCTTATCTGTGCATACTCGTTTCTGGCTCTTCGACTGATCTCTGTATTTTCCTGGGTCCTTTGTCTTCTGTACTTTTTCCATTCTATAGTGCACTTAGTCTTTGCCTCCCTACACCTTCGGGTAAACCAAGGGCTCGTTCTGGTCTTCTCATTATTTCTGTTGCCCTTGGGAGCAAACCTTTCCTCTGCCTCCTTGCATTTTGTTGTTACGTATTCCATCATTTCGTTTACTGACTTTCCTACCATGTATCTGTCCCACTGAACCTCCTGCAGGAAGTTCCTCATGCCTGTGTAGTCCCCCTTTTATAGTTCGGCTTTTCCCTTTCAACTCCTGTTACTCTCTCCACTTGTAACTCTACTATGTATTCAAAGCTCAGAACCACGTGGTCACTGGCTCCCAGGGGCCTCTCATATGTGATGTCCTCATTATCTGAACTGCTCAGGGTGAACAAGAGGTCCAGTCTTGCTGGTTCATCCTCCCCTCTCTCTCTGGTAGTGTCCCTAACATGTTGATGCATCAGGTTTTCCAGTACCACATCCATCATCTTGGCTCTCCATGTTTCTGGACCCCCATGGGGCTCCAGGTTTTCCCACTCGATTTCCCTGTGGTTGAAGTCGCCCATAACCAGTAACTTTGCTCTGCTCGAGTGAGCTCTTCTTGCCACCTCAGCCAGTGTGTCCACCATTGCTCTGTTGTTCTCTTCATATTCCTCTCTTGGCCTCCTGCAGTTCTGTGGTGGGTTATACATCACTGCAATGACTACCTTATGTTCCCCAGACTGAATTGTACCTTCTATGTAATCCCTTTCACTAATCGCGTCCATGCCTTCCATTTCCTCAAACCTCCATCGGTTTCTTATGAGCAGTGCAACCCCTCCTCCCCCTCTACTCCTATCTTTCCTCAGGATCTGATATACCGGTGGGAAGATTGCATCTGTTATTGCCTCAGTGAGTTTCGTTTCTGTGACTGCTATGATGTCTGGGGGCTTCTCATTGATTCTTTCATTCCTCTCCTCATATTTATTCGTTATTCCATCCACGTTAGTGTACCAAACCTTCAACTTCGTTTCTAAAACTGTGGTCCTGGTGGAATGTTGGGGTTGGGGGAGCGGGAACCCTGGTGGGGGCCTATGGGGGGGTTGTGGTGGGGGTGGGATTTGTGATGGGGTATGGGCAGAGTGCCCATAGTGGGTTGCTGTAGGGGTGGGGTTTGTAATGTGGGGGGTGGGGACAGAGGGAACAGTGTGTGGGTGTTGGTTTAGATTGTTCAGTTACCTTGGGGTTGTCGTGGATGGAGTCCTTCTGTGGGTGTTTCTGGAGGAGGGTGTGTTTGCTCTTCCACCTGGGTCTGGGTTCTTCTGCTCGTCTTTGTCATTGCCTCTCGTTCCCCCTTTCGTCTTTGTACCCTCTCTTTCAGTATAATCCTTTCTTCTTGTGTTCTGTCTCAATCGAGGTACACTCTCTGGTACTCCAGTTTGTCCCTCACTCGTGCTTTCTCCTGCAGGATCCTGGGTCGAGCTGATTCTGCCTTGAAGATTATTTGGGGTGTGTGGTGTGTTTTACCCCCAGTTGGGTTGCAGGGGTGGCAAACTCCTGGCCCCCTCTTTGTCCGCTCTGGGCCTTTCCCCCGGGAGCTTTGGGATCCGCCCCCATCCTTCCAACTTTTCCCATTTCCACCCCGGCTGAAGAAATACTTCCAAATCCCGTGATTCATCTGAGTCTTCATCTTTAACTTTCCCCCCTTTTCGGGCCCATTCGAACATTTTGCCGTCCACCTTTCAACCTCTCGGTTTTTTTAGCGTTAATGTCCCCCTTCCCCCCGTCCTCCATGTCCAGTTGATTTCCCCAAACCCTCCTCGTGGACACCCCAGCCTGGGATGTCTTGTTCAAACCTTGCACTTTTCCTTTTTTCGGCCATTGGGGCCAAAATGTATCTTGATCCAAGAAATTAAAAAGGGCCTGAAGATTCCGTTAAGATGTCAAGTGTTCAGGGGCTAGGGCCCGTATGCTGCAGCAGTTATTTGGGATGTGGCCCGGGGGGTGGCCTGGGTTTCTCACCCCAAGATGTTTTTCCGATTGAGGTTTTGCTCGGGCCCCCAGATTTCCGTTGCAGTCTTTTTCCCTTCCCAATCTTCCTTTTATTT
>WNWK01027398.1:0-26333 GCA_009830355.1 Cherax destructor
TGTCTCGTGGGGTATGCATGGGAATGGGGATTAGGTAGCCAAAACGGGTATTGGCAGTGACTTTCTATAAGACGGTTTGTAGGAATAGGGAAAGGAAGACGGAGGAAGGAGGCTTTTCCTGTGGAATATCATGTTTCAACTGGAAAATAAACACATAAGGTATAATGTGATCCTTTATTGACAACGACGCCCACGAAGTGGGCTTTATCGAGTCACAGACCTGGAAAAAGAGTAACATGGGTATTTATGATTTAGTCAGGTGGAGAATGCTGGGTCAGGTGGAGAATGCTGCAGGGACAGTCTTCAAAGTAGTGTGATATTTTTAAAACCTTGTGTGACTTAAAGAACCTGCAGCTCTATGGGGATAGCATTGAAGAAGTTTCTCAATAGGTTCAGCTATGTTGTAGAAGCCGTTGTTCTGGTTGAAGTTGTTGGATATACAGATAAGTGATGATTCCAAGTTTCTTCATAGAGTGTTGTCTTCTTTGGATTCTCCACCTGACTAAATCTTATAAATACTCATGTTACTTTTTTTCCAGGTAGATCTGTTGGACTTGATACAGGCATCGGTGGGAAACGTTGTCAATAAAGGATCGCATTATACTGCTTATGTGTTTTTTTTTCCCATTGTGTCGGTATTTATACCATTTATTTCCATGTTTAAACTGATGGTGCTTTTATTAGAGTTGTAGGGGGTGGGATGTCGTGTGTGTGTGTGGGGTGGGGAGATAGGGGTTATCAGGGTTGAAACGGGGTGGCCCCCCGGGGTGTGGGGGTGATGTGGGGTGGGCATGAATGGAGATAAGAACAAAAAGAAAAAGGGAGGAACACTGAGCAGGCCTGTTGGCCCATACTAGGTAGGTCCTTCACAATCCGTCCACTAACAGAATATTTGCTCAACCCATTTCAATGCACCCAAGAAATAAGCTTTGATAATTCTATTTACTCATGTGCGAGTCCCACTAAATCCAACCCTCTCACTCTGTTTATCCAATCTAAATTTGAAACTACCCAATGTCCTAGCCTAATAACCCTACTAGGCAGACTGTTCCACTTATCAACTACCCTATTTCCAAACCAATACTTTCCATATCCTTTCTAAATCTAAACTTATCTAACTTGAATCCATTATTGGGGTTCTCTTGGAGAGATATCCTCAAGACCTTATTTATATCCCCTTTGTTAATACCCATTTTCCACTTGTATACCTCGATCATGTCTCCTCATTCTACATCTTACAAGTAAATGTAATTTAAGGGTCTTCAATCTTTCTTCATACGGAAGATTTCTAATGCTATGTATTAATTTAGTCATTCTACGTGAATGTTTTCTAACGAATTAATATCCATTCTGTAATATGGAGACCAGAACTGAGCTGGTAATCTTGGTGGGGCCCTTTACTAACGATGTATAAAGTTGAATATAACCTTTTGGACTTTGTTGCTTACACTTTTGATATAAATCCCAGTAATCTGTTTGCCTTATTACGTACGCTTAGGCATTGCTGTCTTGGTTTAAGGTTGCTGCTTAAACCCTCACCCCCAAGTCCTTTCGCAATCTGTATGGCTATTCTACGTTATTTAACATATAAGTGCTTGGGTTATGGAAAACTCCCGAGCTTCAGAACCTTGCATTTATCTACATTGATAAATTAGAGACATATAAACTTGGGTATCTTTATTGAGGAAACGTTTCGCCTCACAGTGGCTTCATCAGTCCATACAAAGGAGAATCGTGAAGAACAGGAGGAGTTTGAAGTGGTCAGTCCTCAATCTTGAGTCGATGTTGTCAGTCCATCAATCTTGAATAGAATACAGCATAAAGTGGTAGAGGAAGCTTATATACTGTAGACAGGAGAGGTGCAGCAGTTGTAGGAGGTGCTTCCTATTGGTGAGCCATGACTCGATCCATGAACACTTTTTCCCCAAGTGAGCGCCAATTCTAACAGTCTCTGGTGCGGTACTCATCAAAAGCCTTACTAAAAAACTAAATAAACAATATCGAATTTTATCGTGATCAACAGCCTCAAAATCCTTTGGAAACAGTAGGATCATTCCCTGCTGGGTTTTTTATTAAATGTATTTCAAGTTGTTGTAATGTGTTGAATGTTCTAGTATATACCTGAACGAAGACTGGTGTTTTGAAATTTTCAGGTGGTTATTGTGCTTGCGTGAAGCCCAATGTGGACGGTGTGACAACTGGAATGTTAATATATATGTAATCACATCTGTTCATGTGGAAAACCTGTAAGGTGTGTGGGTGGGGAACAGGGGGGTGGCTAGTGACCACATGGTACGCTCACCTAATTGTCTCACACTTTAATTTTTTGGTGAGTTATATCCGTTGAAGGTTATTTCCCTTTTAATTTTATTGATTTTATTTCATGTACTTTTATGTTATTAAAAATAATATATATATATATATATATATATATATATATATATATATATATATATATATATATATATATATATATATATATATATATATATATATATATAATATTTTAATAAGGGATAAAGTAGGGAAATTTACAGTTTGAGACCATGACAAATTGTTCCGGTCTGCCTCAGCTGTCAAGTCTCTGTGGAACATACATGTGAAAAGTTAAGGGATGGTAACCTTCCGGCGTGTGAATTACAATAATCGAAAAAGTGAAAATGTTTTCCTTACCCGAAAATTTTAAAATCTGGACATTTTGGGAAAATTTCATTGAAAAACGTTGTACAGCAACGGCAGCGACAGCCTGGGTCATGACCCAGGCAGCTCCTATATTTTGCCATTCCCTGGGCCAGCCCAAACTCCAGTGATGGCCTATTTGCAAGAACTGTTGCAACAACATACAAGGAACTTATAGTGACAAGAAAACTGACGGTGACTACAGCGAAATGGACCAAATATGACCAAAACAGGAGACCGGCATTCAAATACCAGACCCGCTACCAGAAGAACAACCAGACAAGCAATCTTTTTCCATCACACTGAAGAATCTGACTCAATATCAACTGCACAGTGTTCAATGTGATGTCAACATAAGGGAAAACCTAATCAACAAATCGACAAGGAAACTGTCAGGTCTGTAGTGTAGTGTCGGTTTCTTTTTTCTTCCCTCAGTGCCAGGTGAGGGTTAGTCAGTGCCAGGTGAGGGTTAGTCAGTGCCAGGTGAGGGTTAGTCAGTGCCAGGTGAGGGTTAGTCAGTGCCAGGTGAGGGTTAGTCAGTGCCAGGTGAGGGTTAGTCAGTGCCAGGTGAAGGAATATTGCAAGTGACATTAATCACAGCTACTGCCATACGCAACTCGAGACGTTCAACCAAGGACGTTCATATATCAACTGACCAGTGTTAATGGCAGGAAGTACAGAGAACAACACAAACACTCGCTTAGAGATCATAAGTAAACAAGACTCCAAGAAGTATGTCTTTCCAAGTAGCTAACAAGTGAAGAAAGTGTAGCAGTAGTTATAGTGACCATATGACCAGTGTACATTAGGAGGAAACATAGGACCAGTGAATAGGAGGAAACATAGGACCAGTGTACATTAGGAGGGAAACATAGGACCAGTGTACATTAGAGGAAACATAGGACCAGTGTACATTAGAGGAAACATAGGACCAGTGTACATTAGAGAGGAAACATAGGACCAGTGTACATTAGAGGGAAACATAGGACCAGTGTACATTAGGAGGGAAACATAGGACCAGTGTACATTAGGAGGGAAACATAGGACCAGTGTACATTATGAGGACATAGGACCAGTGTACATTAGGGAAACATAGACCAGTGTACATTAGAGGGAAACATAGGACCAGTGTACATTAGAGGGAAACATAGGACCAGTGTACATTAGGAGGGAAAATAGAACCAGTGTACATTATGAGAAGGAAAGATAGACCAGTGTACATTAGGAGGGAAACATAGGACCAGTGTACATTAGGAGGAAACATAGGACCAGTGTACATTAGGAGGGAAACATAGGACCAGTGTACATTAGGAGGGAAACATAGGACCAGTGTACATTAGGGGAAACATAGGACCAGTGTACATTAGGGAAACATAGGACCAGTGTAATTAGGAGGGAAACATAGGACCAGTGTACATTAGGAGGGAAACATAGGACCAGTGTACATTAGGAGGAAATATAGAACCAGTGTACATTATGAGGAAACATAGGACCAGTGTATATTAGGAGGGAAACATAGGACCAGTGTACATTATGAGGGAAACATAGGACCAGTGTACATTAGGAGGGAAATATAGAACCAGTGTACATTATGAGGGAAACATAGGACCAGTGTACATTAGGAGGGAAATATAGAACCAGTGTACATTATGAGGGAAACATATGACCAGTGTACATTAGGAGGGAAATATAGAACCAGTGTACATTAGGAGGGAAACATAGGACCAGTGTACATTAGGAGGGAAACATAGGACCAGTGTACATTAGGAGGAAAACATAGGACCAGTGTACATTAGGAGGGAAACATAGGACCAGTGTACATTAGGAGGGAAACATAGGACCAGTGTACATTACGAGGGAAACATAGGACCAGTGTACATTAGGAGGGAAACATAGGACCAGTGTACATTAGGAGGGAAACATATGACCAGTGTACATTAGGAGGGAAATATAGAACCAGTGTACATTAGGAGGGAAATATAGAACCAGTGTACATTATGAGGGAAACATAGGACCAGTGTACATTAGGAGGGAAACATAGGACCAGTGTACATTAGAGGAAATATAGAACCAGTGTACATTAGGGAAACATAGGACCAGTGTACATTAGGAGGAAACATAGGACCAGTGTACATTAGGAGGAAACATAGGACCAGTGTACATTGAGGAAACATAGGACCAGTGTACATTAGAGGGAAACATAGGACCAGTGTACATAGAGGAAACATAGGACCAGTGTACATTAGGAGGGAAACATAGGACCGTGTACATTAGGGGAAGCATAGGACCAGTGTACATTAGGGGAAACATATGACCAGTGTACATTAGAAGGAAACATATGACCAGTGTACATTAGAGGGAAACATAGAACCAGTGTACATTGAGGGAAACATAGGACCAGTGTACATTAATAGGGAAACATAGGAGAAAACGCCAATCTAACGACAAACCCCATGAAATCTGTCAGGGCAGGGCCGTTTTTTCCTCACTGCTTTAAAAATGGCTGACACATCAACTCTACGAGAACCAGTCAACAACACGAGCCCCGCTAAATGGGATTGATGGGGTTTTGGAAGTACATCACTTTTGATTAAAACTTTTCTTACCCTGCAAGGTTGGGAATGCCAAGAAGTTTGTTAGGTGAAGCCGGACTGTGAAGTGATGAGTAAAGGAAGTTTCAAGTAAGGGGATAAGTAAGGGGTGAGGAGGAATGTGTTAACAAGACATTTACTAGTATCCAGTGGTGATTTCTAGAGTAGCTACTCGGCCATTGCTAGGTGTCTGATAGGATCAGTGGTTTATTTTTAATAAAAAAAAAAATTGTTGTGAAGTGATAAAGAGTGAAGAGGGACCATGGCTGGCGCAAGAGTGACCATGGCTGGCGTAAAAGTGACCATGGCTTGCGTAAGAGTGACCATGGCTGGCGCAAGAGTGACCATGGCTGGCGCAAGAGTGACCATGGCTGGCGTAAGAGTGACCATGGCTGGCATAAGAGTGACCATGGTTGGCGCAAGAGTGACAATGGCTGGCATAAGAGGGACCATGGCTGGCGTAAGAGTGACCATGGCTGGCGTAAGAGTGACCATGGCTGGCGTAAGAGGGGTTCACGCTGCCATAATTATATTTTTCAGGATACTGAATTTCTCTGAAGAAGGAAATCAGTCATGGGGTCTGCAAAAGGTGAATGGGGTGGTAGCTCCCTGGAGAGTGAAAGCCCAACAGTGGCCATCCTACCAGAAACGTAAGTGTCACTATCGCCGCAAGGTATGGCAACCCCACATATCCCAACAAATACAGTGATGCACAGCTTCTATAGTGGCGCTATTAAGTGGTGATATCCATACTAATCCAGGACCTCAATCTATGGTACAGGTGCAAAACAGACAGATAAATCATGGTGATAATGACGGTCTAGTAGCTAGGAATGATAACCTTAACTCCATATGTAATGCACAAATAGAACCATTTTTAATATCTCAAACACCACCAGACATATGTATACACTGTACTAAGGTACGAAAGAAGAGCAGTAAACATGCCGTATGTATAAGGTGTCAGGGGTGGGTGCATTATGGTAATGGTGCCAGATTTCATTTTGTTTATAACAAATGCACTTTGGCACAGTTACCCTTTAGCAATGATGACATTGATTTACCTATTTTTAATGCTAATGACCCCTTGCCATTTATTTATGATTATGATTGTCTTAGGAAAACAGGCCTTCACTTTATTCATGTCAACGCAAGATCACTTCTTCTAAAATTGGCAGAGATTAGGATTCTAGCTAACAGAACTAGAGCGCAGTTATATCCATCTCGAAATCCTGGTTGGATGATACGGTGACTGATGACGAGGTCAAAATAGAAGGTTACAATATAAAACGCTTAGATAGGAATAGAAAAGGTGGTGGGGTATGTGCCTACATAAGGAACGACTTAGCCTATAATCCAAGACCTGATTTAAATAACAATAAACTGGAGATTCTATGGTTTGAAGTGTTGCTACCCAAGACCAAACCCATCTTAGTAGGAACTAGTTATCGCCCTCCCACCCATGACCAGTTCTTAGAGGACTTTTCGAGAGTCTTGTCCGGTCTTGATAACAATGTGGAGATAGTAATACTGGGAGACTTCAACATCTGTTTTCAACAGCAAAATAACGGACTATGTAAAAGGTATAAGCAAATTCTGGATTTGAATAGTTACACTCAACTAATTAATACACCAACCCGGATCACACAGTTCTCAGCCACCCTAATTGACCATATACTTTGTAACCGCCCTGAGAACATTAGTCAGTCAGGCGTCATTACCACAGGTCTTAGTGATCATTTCATCATTTACTGTACCAGGAAAATCACCAGGGAACGGATAGACCTACACAGGACAATAAAACTTAGGTCAACTAGAAACTACAATAAAGAAACACTGGTAAATATGCTACACAATTGTGACTGGTCAGTGATAACAAGCTGCACGGACGTAAATGATGCCTGGGGAAAAATTCAAAACAATGTTCACTGCCATCCTTAATAATATTGCACCAGTTAAAGAGGTTAGGATTAAACGAAGAACTGAACCCTGGATGACTACTGAGATATTAGATAATATGAAATTCAGAGACCAGTTGATAAAAAGATTTAAGGCAAATAGACAGGATATTGCAGCACTAAATGAATTCCAAATGGTGAGGAACAGAGTGCAGAGGCTTATAAAAGGAGCAAAGGCTAGGCACTATTGCTCAAAAATCGAAGAGTACAAGAATAACCCTAGAAAGCTCTGGCAACAACTAAAACAGTTGGGGTATAGCCATAAACCCATAGACAGATCTAACATAGTACTAAATGTTGATAACGAGGTATGCCACGAAACAACTAAAGTGACAAATTGTTTTAATTCATACTACACAACTGTCGCATCAACACTAGTAAGTAAGCTACCAGCTGCATCAAATACCTTTAACACAGACTCTGATAAGTTTAAAACATAATATATCAATAAAGGGGTAACTCCAAACAGTGGTCAACTAGTAAGTGCAAAAAGAACTAAGCAGGTTAAACCCCAATTAAGAGCACCGGCCCTGATAACATCCCGTCTAAGTTCCTAAAAGATGGTGCCTCTGAACTGGCAATCCCCATTGCTCACATAATAAATTTGTCCATCACCACTAATACAGTACCAGAGGGGTTCAAGGAGGCCAGAGTTACTCCTATCTTCAAGAAAAATAGTAGGTCTGATGTCAGCAACTATAGGCCTGTTAGTATACTCAGTGTAATATCCAAAATTCTAGAGAGGGCGGTGTACTGTCAAGTAGTTAAGTATCTTAATGACAACAACATTCTTCATAGTTACCAATCAGGTTTTAGGAGCTCTTACTCAACCGACACCTCCCTAATTAATCTGATGGATTACATGAGAACTGAAATGTCGATAGGGAACCTCATAGGAATGGTAACTTTAGACTTGCAAAAGGCCTTCGATACTGTCAACCACAATGTATTATGTAAGAAACTTCAAGCTATTGGCATAGGTTCCATAGACTGGCTTAAGTCCTATCTTAGCAATAAGAAACAAATTGTCAAAATCAACAAAGCACCACTGCCGATAGCATGTGGAGTTCCCTAAGGTAGTATTCTGGGTCCCTTATTATTCCTGTGTTATGTAAATGACATGCCCATTAGTGTCAAATGCAAACTTCTACTAGATGCGGATGACAGTGCTCTGTTAGTATCAGGTAAAGACCCACAAGATATAGCTAATGTATTAACACTGGAACTGAAGTCCTGCAGCAAATAGTCAAATAGTTAGTAGACAACAAGTTATCGTTACACCTCGGGAAAACAGAAGCCATACTCTTTGGCACGAAATATAAACTGAGAAGGGTAAATAATTTTAATGTCCAATGTAATGAATGAGGAATCCATCACTTCAGTTCCCTCAGTAAAATATCTGGGAATCCCCTTTGACCCATGCATGTCAGGAGAATTGATAGGGAACAGTGTAGTAAAGAAAGCGAATGCCAGACTGAAGTTTCTCTACAGACAAGCACAGTGTCTACCTACTGAGGCTCGCAGGACCCTATGTTTAGCCCTTATACAGTGTCATATTGACTACGCTTGCTCTTCATGGTACTCTGCCTTGACAAAAAAACTGAAAGATAAACGGCAAATCACACAGAACAAAATGGTAAGATTCATCCTGGACCTGGATCCAAGAGAACATGTAGGCCAGGATGAATTACAACAATTGGATATGCTGAATATTGAAGACAGAGTAAAACATCTTAAGTTGAATCAAGTTTATGAAATTGCTCACAAACAGTGTCCAGAATATCTTGTTGCCAATTTTGTCAAGGCTGGGAACCAAAGCAATCATAGTACTAGGGGGAGAGAGCACAACTTTGTAGTACCCACAGTCAGTGGCCAGGCTTCAAACACCTTTTATTGTACAGCAATAAAGGAATGGAACAGACTGCATGTACATGTCAAAGCCAGTCATAGCATGAGCCAGTTCAAGAAGAGAACCAAAAGGTACTTAATGAATGTAGCGACAGAAAGGGAGGAGAATGATATTTATTTTTTTTAGTTAACATACATGTAAATGTAAATAACTCTTTTTACCTTATTTCTTTTAATTATAGTATAATAACTAGTATCTACTACAGTGTATAATATTAAGGTATTAAATGGACCCCAATGGAAATAAGTCACTCTGTCTGACTTTTTTGGGTTATCCTAGGTTTTCTACACATATGCTGCTATGTATGATAATCTATGTAACTGTATTTGTGTATACCTGAATAAACTTACTTATAGCTATTTGACGCCACGTAAATATATGCGTCAACGTGAGGTGAATATTTTTATTATTTTTTTAATTTTTGTCAATTTTTCTTTCTAATACAATAAATTTACCACTGAACATCATTACAGTGTTGGAGGAGCTGAACCATAGTATGAGGAGTCAGTAGGAGCGGCAGGGAAAGACTCTGCTGCCTCAGCAGTCTGCTCATCCGCTACAAAATGTTTTGTATCTACGCTATTATTAGTAATAAACTTTATCTGCCTATACCATTTATTCAGAAATGATAGCAGACATAAGATAAATAAGATAAAATCATAATAAAGACTGTGGCCGCCGCCACAGTCCACGATAACTCTTTCCATGGATTTGATGTTAAGAAGATTAATGACCCAGAAATAGCTAAACTCCTTATGATCCAGAATCAAACAATCACCAAGCTTACCCAGGAAATGCAGGAGCTTAAAACCTCCAACACACAGTACCTCATCAAGATCACAACTCTGGAAGATAAACTAAGCACTCTAGAACAACTAAGCAACACCCACACCCAGTCTGTGGACACCATCAACACTCTAAAAGACCAAGTCACCCAACTGAATAAGAACATCACAGAAGAAAGATCACGAGTGGATCTACAACTTACTGATGTCATCAACAACTTCCAAGACCATAATGATCAACAACAGCTAAGTGACGCTGTTGTAGTTAATAGCAAACATCTTTCACCTACAGTCACCCAAGAGACATGCATGGAGGCCACCCTACAACTTTTCAAGGACCACCTTAGCCTAAACATACGTAGTGATGAACTAAAAGTTTGCAAACTGATGGGCTACCAAGCAGGGAAAAAAACAGTGCTATTAAAATTCAATACCAGCTTGCAAAGAAACAACCTACTAAAAACATCCATAGCTATGAAATCTGATGTGTAAGTTAATGAATGCCTTACCAAAACAAGACAAAACCTCCTTTATCGATTAAGAGAATTACGCAATGCCCAAAAAATTCATCAGTGCTTTGTGAGGGATGGTAAAATCGCAGTTAGGAAACAGCCCACTGGGAAGATGTATTTCATTGCAACAGAATACGAACTCAAAACATTCCTGAGTGAGGCTGGATTAACAGAATTAGAATAATATGTAGTAAACCCACTGTCCACGATTAGTGTTATGAATCATCTATAAATTTTGTTCCCCAAAAATTCTACTACCCTCCTACCATTAAATTTTCACTTTTATATCCAACTATCATTCTACCTCATAGTCTTAATTCTACCTCATAGTCTTAATTCTACCTCATAGTCTTAATTCTACCTCATAGTCTTAATTCTACCTCATAGTCTTAATTTGTATTTGATAACTACAAAATCCCCTTATTATTCAAGCTTTATTGCCCAATTTTATTTTTAAATTATTATTGCCCTATTTTTTTATACTTCATTGCTCAATCTTATTTTATACCTTTATTTTTATTAACCTACCATTGCCAAAGATCCAAGCTTCCATATACAGCTACAACATCATTGCCCTATCTTAACCAATTATACTTTTTAATAACCTGTGGCAAATATCCCATTTTACTTATTTTAATATCTACTGTATACCATTCTTTGCCCCTCTTTTTTTATTATACTTTTATATAAACTTGTATTTTACCTTTATATTTATTGCAACTATTCCCTAGTGCAATTACAAGTAACAGTCTGGTGCTACTTTACTCTATAACTATCTTATAACTACCTTATTATCTTGTTAATATCATAGGTAATATCTAGTTTACCTTATTTCATTCTAGCTTATTAAATAACCAACACCAAACTCATTGGTGCTACCCAATTTTGTAATTTAAACTTAATAGTTTATATCTAAATTTTTAATTTTTACTGTACTTTATTTCATTCTAGCTTAATACATAACCAATACCAAACTCATTGGTGCTACCTTATTTTTAGTAATTGTATCTTATTAGTTTATATCTAAATTTTTATTTCATACTAGCTTAATACATACTCAATACCAATTCCATTATGTTTATTTGTTACTATACTCTATTTGACCAATGTGCATTAGTTATATACTTATCAAAACATCCCCTTACTACAGATATCAGTACTATAACTCACCACACTATACATGATATAACAAAATTACTATTTAACCTAAATGATGAATGATCACGTCGACCCTGATCTAAACCTATTTAATCAAACACCCAATCAAAATTTACTGGAAAATAACTGCCTCTAGTACACAGCATCACAAGCCCACACTGTCCTAAACACTACTAAAAGTATAACAGTTCTTAACTACAACGTCCGATCCTTAAGCAAACACTATGATGACCTCCTTGCCCTCCTTGGTTCCCTAAAGACAACCTTCACATGTATTGTCCTTACTGAAACCTGGCTTAAGCAGGATACAATAGATATCTACTCGCTACCAGGATACACAGCAATACACAACTGCAGACCACATCAAGTTGGGGAGGTATTGCAATCTATTACTCTAATGAAATATCCTGTTGTGACACCACTTGCTATAATGATGAATATGGAGAATATATTTTTGCTAATTTTACTGCACAAAACCTTAAGACTCCCATAACAATCGGGGCCATTTACCGGATGCCTCATACAAACATCCCAAATTTTAGTGATCAACTAAAAATGCTAATAACAAACAACCAAATGAACAAACACCACCTTATCTTAGCTGGAGACTTCAACATCAACCTTGGCCAACCAGATGACCAGCCAGTAACTGATTTCATCAACAATATGAACAACACACTTCTCATACCAACAATAACCAAACCAACCAGGCTTACTGAAACGAGTGCAACCATATATGGACCAATATCCTAGCCCCCATTAAATCGGGGATAATAACAGACAGCACCACAGACCCCTACCCCACCTTCCTCTTAACAAACATTAGTAAACCGCCCCTAGAATACACCAAAGTTTCATTTAGACTCCATGACCAGGCATCAATAAATAACTTCCCAGCAGAGCTAGAGACGGTTGATTGGGCTATAGATTTCTCAAACGCCAAGGGTATCGATGATTGGACAGACAACTTTCTTAATAACTTACATAGACTATACAACAAACATTGTCCTATAAAAATGAAACAGATTACGAATAAACAGCTAGGCTGCCCATGGCTTACTAAAATCCATTAACAAGAAACATCAATATGAAAAGCAATATAGATGGGGATTCATACATAAAGAGTTTATTAAAAACTATCCATCAGTTCTCACCAAACTAATAAAAAAAGCCAAACAATTGTACTACTCCAGCAGATTCACTGAAACAAGAGGAGATATAAAAAAGACCTGGAAAACACTCTCACAGATTATGGGCATCCACAAACTGAAAAAAAACTAGGGATATTGTCCTAACTAAACCAAACGAAACACCACTACAGCCTATTGATACAGTAAACAAGATAAATGACTTCTTCTCAACCATAGGATAAAATCTTGCCAGTAAAATCCCAGATACCAATGCCCGAGCAAGTGATTACCTAGATGGGAATTTCCCATCCTCCTTATATCTTGCACCTACTGAACCCACTGAAGTCACCATGATAATCAAGTCACTTAAAAATAAATCAGGGCATCTGTCTCAAGTCCCACCATTAATATACAAACGGGCCACTCATGTCCTTTCACATCCTATTTCATTACTTTTTAATAAATCATTAGAAACTAGCACTTTCCCGACACTACTAAAAACAGCAAGGGTTACACCAATACACAAAAGTGGTGACCCCACAGACGTAAACAACTATAGGCCTATATCAAATCTACCGTTGCTATCCAAAATCTTCGAGAAACTTGTGCACAAGAGATTATACTCGTTTATAACGACACAAAGCATACTCAACCCCTGCCAATTTGGCTTCAGGAAAAATAAAAGCACTAACGATGCAATAGTTAAAATGATAGACCTGCTTTACACAGCACTCGAAAATAAGGAATATCCATTAGGATGATGGTTTCCCTCGACTACGAGCAGCTATATCTCCAACTTAAGGCGGAACTAACGGAAGCTAGAAGAGAAATTCAACGATTGAAGGGTATATGCAAAGATTATCCCCGGAACAATGTCGCCGATGATCAGACCAACGAATGGATGCTAGTCAGTTCTGAAGGGACGAAGCTGAAGTTGAAGAAGGTCCAGGAGACTGCTGTGAAAACCAGCAACTCTTTTTCCTTGTTATCAGACAAATGTGAAGACATCCCAGCGAAGACCATCTCTACAAAGACCGTCGAGAACGTAATGCACACCGCCAGTCGAGGTAAGAACATTGTTTTAGTTGGGGATAGTCAGATTAAGTTTATGGATAGGGAATTTTGTCTTAAGGATAGGAATAGGAGGCAGAGGGTGTGTTATCCTGGGGCTGGGATGAAGGATATTGTTAGCCGTCTGGACGACATCATGAGAGGTAATGGGAGCAATCCTATTATCTGTCTCAGTGCTGGAGGCAACGATGTTGGCAGACGTAGGAGTGAGGAGCTGATTAGCAGCTATAGGTCAGCAATAGACAGAATTAGGAAGAAGGGTGGGAACCCTGTCATATGTGGTATTTTGCCAAGGAGAGGAGTTGGAAATGAATGGTTGTCCAGGGCAATTGGTGTCAATTGCTGGATGGACAAATATTGTAAGGAAAATGCAGTAACATTCATTGAGAACTGGGACCTCTTCTATGGCAGAAGTGACATGTATGCCAGGGATGGGGTTCACTTATCTAGGTCTGGGGTGGGGGCACTGGCAACTGCAGTGGAGGGAGCTGTTAGGGCTTTAAACTAGAAAAAGTTAGTGGTATGGGTTATGGGGGGAAAACAGTGAAGTCCCAGAGTAGTAATGTTATAAATTCTAGGGGAACTAGTAATAGGCAGAATAAGGTGGGTATTGGAAAGCCAGTGGCACTAGGTGACAAGGACAGTAATAGGTATAGTGGAAAAACAGAAATGAGCAGGAAGGGTAAAGAGAAAGGAGGGTCTTTAAATGTATATTACACCAATAGTCGTAGTGCTAGGAATAAGATGGACGAGTTGAGATTAGTTGCAAGTATGGGTAATATTGATGTTTTTGCAATAACTGAGACATGGTTTAATATGAAAAATCGGGACATGCCTGCCGAATGTCACATTCAGGGTTTTAAATTGTTCCAAGTAGACAGAAGTATCGGGAAGGGGGGTGGGGTTGCACTCTATGTCCGTGATCATTTAAATTGTTGCATAAAAACGGGTATAAAGTCTGAAATAACACATACAGAGTCTGTCTGGATAGAATTTTCAGAGGGGTGTGAAAAATTGATTTTAGGCGTGATTTACCGTCCTCCAAACTTAGATAGGGAACAAGGGAGACTACTTTGGGAAGAAATTGTTAAGGCCACAAGGCACGATATCGTAGTAATTCTAGGGGACTTTAACTTTAGTCAGATTAATTGGAATTTCTTGACAGGAAATTTAGAATCTAACGACTTTTTAGAAGTAGTTCAGGATTGCTTTTTGAAGCAGTTTGTGACAGAACCTACAAGGGGAAATAACCTACTTGACTTGGTTCTGGCAAGCAAGGAAACCCTTGTTAATAATTTAGAAAATACAGAGGAACTCGGCTCAAGCGACCACAAGTCATTTACCTTTAGCATTGAATGGATGTATGATAGTAGGGATAATTCAGTAACGGTCCCAGATTTTCGCTTAGCAGATTATAATGGACTTAGAGAACACTTATCAACTGTGGACTGGGGTGACGAAGAGAGGTATCAATATGACAGTTTTCTTAACACTATACAGGCTGCCCAAAGAACATTTATCCCGTATAAAGAAATTAGATCAAGTAGAAATGACCCAAAATGGATGAATAATAGGCACAAGTATCTTTTAGGGCAGAAGAAAGGAATTTATAGGGGCATAAAAAGAGGTGAGGGTCATCTTATAAATCAGTATACTGACATTAAGAGGGACGTTAAAAAGGGGATAAGAAAAGCTAAACGGGACTATGAAATTATAGTTGCTAGGGATTCAAAAACTAACCCAAAAAGATTTTTCCAGGTTTATAGAACAAAAGTTAGGGATAAGATAGGTCCCCTTAAAACTAACTCTGGGCATCTTACTGACAAGGAGAATGATATGTGCTCTATTTTTAATAATTATTTTCTCTCGGTTTTCACACAGGAAGACACTAATAATATGCCAGTAATTAATTTTTACAGAGGCCCAGAAGAAGATAAATTATGTAATATCACAGTCACTAGTGAAATGGTTATGAAACAACCAGACCGACTGAAACAAAATAAATCGCAGGGTCCTGATGAGCTTTTTGCAAGGGTTCTTAAGGAATGCAAAATGGAACTCTGTGAACCATTATCTAACATTTTTAATTTATCTCTTCAAACAGGTGTAGTGTCTGATATGTGGAAGATGGCTAATGTAATTCCTATTTTTAAAGCAGGGGACAAGTCACTACCGTCAAATTACCGCCCAATAAGCCTGACCTCAATTGTAGGCAAATTACTATAGTCAATTATAGCTGATATTATTAGAAACCATCTAGATAACCATAATTTGATTAATGATACTCAGCATGGATTCACGAGGGGCCGTTCCTGCATATCTAATTTATTAACCTTCTTCAGTAAAGCTTTTGAGGCTGTTGATCACGATAAAGAATTTGATATTGTTTATTTAGACTTTAGTAAGGCTTTTGATAGAGTACCGCACCAGAGACTGTTAAAGAAAGTGGCAGCTCATGGCATTGGGGGAAAAGTGCTGTCATGGATCGAGTCATGGCTCACCAATAGGAAGCAGAGAGTGTGCATAAATGGGGTAAAATTCGAATGGGGACTTGTAACAAGTGGTGTTCCACAGGGATCAGTCTTAGGCCCGTTGTTATTTATAATATATATCAATGACCTTGACGAGGGAATTACTAGTGATATGAGCAAATTCGCCGACGACACGAAGATAGGTAGGATAATTGATTCAAACATAGATGTCATAGAACTTCAGGAAGATTTAGACAAACTTAATTCGTGGTCAGAAAAGTGGCAGATGCAGTTCAATGTAGATAAATGCAAGGTTCTGAAGCTCGGGAGTGTCCATAACCCAAGCACTTATAAGTTAAATAACGTAGAACTTAGCCATACAGATTGCGAGAAGGACTTGGGGGTGATGGTAAGCAGCAACCTTAAACCAAGACAGCAATGCCTAAGTGTACGTAATAAGGCAAATAGATTACATAATAACATAAGAAAGGAGGAACACTGGGATTTATATCAAGAAGTGTTAGCAACAGAAGTCCAGAGGTTATATTAGAGCTTTATACATCATTAGTAATGCCTCACCTAGATTACGCAGCTCAGTTCTGGTCTCCATATTACAGAATGGACATAAATTCGTTAGAAACCATTCAGCGTAGAATGACTAAATTAATACATAGCATTAGAAATCTTCCTTACGAAGAAAGATTGAAAACCCTTAAATTACATTCACTTGTAAGACGTAGAATGAGGGGAGACATGATCGAGGTATACAAGTGGAAAATTGGTATTAACAAAGGGGATATAATAATTTCTTGAGGGTATCTCTCCAAGAGAGAACCCACAATAATGGATTCATGTTAGATAAGTTTAGATTTAGAAAGGATATAGGAAAGTATTGGTTTGGAAATAGGGTAGTTGATGAGTGGAACAGTCTGCCTAGTAGGGTTATTGAAGCAAGGACCTTCGGTAGTTTTAAATTTAGGTTGGATAAATTCATGAGTGAGAGGGGTTGGATTTGAGTGGGAATTAAGAACATAAGAACATAAGAAAGAAGGAACACTGCAGCAGGCCTACTGGCCCATGCGAGGCAGGTCCAAATCTCCCACCGGCTTAAGCCAATGCCCCGACCCATCCAGGTCAGGTTACATTCACTTAAGGAAGGAGCACGGCATCTGACCTAGTAGCACAAACTAGTCAGGTCCAACTCACACCCACCCGCACCCACTCATATATTTATCTAGCCTATTTTTAAAACTACACAACGTTTTAGCCTCTATAACTGTACTCGGGAGATTGTTCCACTCATCGACAACTCTATTACCAAACCAATGCTTTCCTATATCCTTCCTGAATCTGAATTTATCCAACTTAAAGCCATTGCTGCGAGTCCTGTCAATACTAGATATTTTTAGCACGCTATTTACATCACCTTTATTTATTCCTGTTTTCCATTTATACACCTCAATCATATCCCCCCGAATTCTACGCCTTTCTAGAGAGTGCAGATTCAGGGCCCTCAGTCTATCCTCATAGGGAAGATTTCTGATACATGGAATCAACTTAGTCATCCTCCTTTGTACGTTTTCCAGAGCATTTATATCCATTCTATAATACGGTGACCAAAACTGTGCAGCATAATCTAGATGAGGCCTCACCAAGGATATATAGAGTTGAAGAACAACCTGAGGACTCCTATTATTTATGCTTCTTGATATGAAGCCAAGGATTCTGTTCGCTTTATTGCGAACACTTATGCACTGCTGTCTTGGTTTTAGATTACTGCTAACCAGAACTCCTAAATTCTTTTTGCAATCAGTAGTATTAAGATCTACATTATTTAGTTTATATGTGGCATGGTTATTGTCCTGTCCAATATTTAGAACTTTGCATTTATCTATATTAAACTGCATCTGCCACTTCTCCGACCACTGCATCAGTCTATTCAAATCTTCCTGGAGTGCTCTAATGTCCTCATTTGAATGAATTGGACGGCCTATTTTGGTGTCATCGGCAAACTTGCTTATGTCGCTATTTATTCCCTCATCTATGTCGTTTATGTAGATTGTGAACAACAAGGGGCCCAATACTGACCCCTGTGGAACACCGCTTGTGACACTTCCCCACTCTGATTTCTCCCCATTTATGCAAACTCTCTGCTGCCTATTTGTCAACCATGCCTCTATCCAGGAAAAAATTTCTCCTCCTATTCCGTGTGCCTTAATTTTCCTCAATAGTCTCTGATGTGGGACTCTATCAAAAGCCTTACTGAAGTCCATATACACAATATCATATTCATTACCATGATCTACCTCCTCAAACACCTTAGTGAAAAAAGTTATTACATTTGTAAGGCAGGAACGCCCTTTTGTAAAACCGTGCTGAGATTCGTTGATTAATTTATGCTTTTCAAGATGGCTGCGAATTGCCTCGGCAATTATTGATTCCATAAATTTTCCCACTATGGAGGCTAGGCTGAAACCAACACTGTTTGCTGACGACACAACTTATGTCATCTCCCACACAAATCTTGCCACGCTTAATACCATTGTTAACAATGAATTATTAAAAATATCAACATGGATGACAGCCAATAAACTTACACTCAACACTGATAAGACCTTCTATATTATGTTTGTCAACAGAGCAGGTGATCCACAATTAAACATTAATTAAGATCAACACTACACCTATTGCTAATCATAATGAGGGCAAGTTCCTGGGCCTTTACCTTGACAGCAGCCTGAAATTTAGCACCCATATCCAACACATAACAAAGAAAGTGTCCAAAACTGTGGGGATCCGCTCTAAGATACGGTATTATGTACCACAATCAGCCCTACTCACACTATACTACTCACTCATCTAACCCTACCTCACATATGCCATTTGTGCATGGGGATCAACAGCAATTACCCACCTAAAGCCAATAATAACCCAACAAAAAGCTACAGTAAGAATTATCACACAATCCAACGCTAGGCAGCACACCCCCACTCTTCAAAGACCTAAACCTACTCACTGTTCAGAACATCCATACTTACTACTCTGCTATCTACATTTATAGAACCATAAACTCCAACTTTAACCTTGAGCTAAAACACTTTCTTGACAGTTGTGACAGAACCCATAGACATAATACCAGACATAAACATCATCTCTTTGACATTCCCGTGTCCGACTAAATCTATACAAAAATTCAATGCACATAAAAGGGCCTAAAATCTGGAACACCTTGCCTGAAAACTCTAGAACTGCAGACATAACCTCCATTTTCAAAAGCACCGTTAAAAAACATCTTATCTCACTCCAGTAGTTAACCACATGAAAACTACTTTATCTTGCACATATCCACAGCAAAATACACTTATTGATATCTGTGATTCCCCTAATTTGCACATGACTAACCAAAATTCTAATACAACTATTGCTTCATAATTCTTAAGCTAGTCATAAGTTTGCCTAAGACACTCCAATATAGAAACGGTATTATGCCAATACATCACCTTTACCATTAATATAAAAACTAATTGTTAAATTCTTAAACTAATTGTTAAATTCTTAAACTAATTGTTAAATTCTTAAATGTTTAAATTTCAGTACCTCAATTTTGTAAACCTAGTTAATCACTACAATTACCTAACCTTACTATCAGCATAATCATTGTGTTGCTATTGAGTAAGACCTATCATAAGACTGCCTGAAAAGCCTAGGCATACCTAGGCATATTATTGGCCATCTTGTAATATCTACTTCATAAAATGTATAATTATAGTACACCCCACTTTGTATATTACTAGAAATAAAGAATTTGAATTTTGAATTTTGAGGTTTGGGTGTCGGGCAACGATCTACTCAAGTTCCTGACCATCATTGGTAGATTACGTTCTCCCTTTAGTACCTCTGGTCTCTTACTAGAGAAAACGGTGTAATTTACAGGGGAAATTATAAGAAATCACTTATATTGCATAGAAAAAGAAAAAAGTAGCGAAATTTTTTTTTTTCCATTTTTACTTGATGAGGTGTGGGCGCGTTTACCCCAATATCTTGGAAGTAAGACTTTGGCCTATTTCTTATCGATGCTCCATTATTAATGATTAAACTGAAATGATTTTCACAGGGAACATAAAACAAAGTGTTTGAATTAATGTTGACGCAACTTTTGACATACGTATCTCAAATTTTTTTTTATTTTGTATTGGGGTAAAAGGCAGGTATTGTGGTGAATGTCAAAAGCGTACCAATTTTTTTCGGCATGAAGATAAAGTATATTACATTATTTTACACAACCAGAAATTTGGGATAGACTTGTTTTATCAGTCGGGAGTGTCAGCAGAGTCACTCGCAGTGCCAGGATGTGCGTCATGCTGCCAAGTATCACATCACCGAATATTTTTTTCTCATTTGTTTCTTGGCCGATTTTACTGAAACTTTGTCACAGTTCATTAAATTTATGCTTCTGAAAGTACACCAACAAGAAACAAAATCGGACAATTTTTTTTTACATGCACACTGCCTTGGTCACAAGGCCTTCGACACAGTTCCTCACATGAGATTAGTAAAGAAGTTGGAAGAACAAGCAGGTATAACAGGAAGGGCACTGGAATGGATCAGGAATACCTCAACGGGAGGCAACAACGGGTCATGGTGCGTGGTGAGGTATCACAGTGGGCGCCTGTGACGAGTGGTGTACCGCAGGGGTCAGTCCTAGGACCAGTGTTATTCCTGGTTTATGTAAATGACATGACGGATGGGATAGACTCAGAAGTGTCTCTATTCGCGGATGATGGAAAATAATGAGGAGAATCACATCAGAAGAGGACCAGGCAGGGCTGCAAACAGACCTGGACAAGCTCGACATCTGGTCTACAGTTGGCTTCTCGAATTCAATCCCTCCAAATGCAAAGTCAGAGGATCGGAGAAGGGCAAAGAAGACCGCTGACAGAGTACAAGCTAGGCGGACAAAGGCTACAAACCTCGGCAAAGGAGAAAGACCTTGGAGTGAGTATAACGCCTAGCACGTCTCCGGAGGCACACATCAACCAGATAACTGCGGCAGCATATGGGCGTCTGGCAAACCTTAGATTAGCGTTCCGTACCTTAACAAGGAATCGTTCAAGACACTGTATACCGTGTACGTCAGGCCCATACTAGAATATGCAGCACCAGTCTGGAACCCACACCTGGTCAAGCACGTAAGGAAACTAGAGAAAGTGCAAAGGTTTGCGACAAGGTTAGTTCCACAACTCAGGGGTCTGTCTTATGAAGAAAGGTTGAGGGAAATAGGACTAACAACACTGGAGGAAAGAAGGGTCAGAGGAGACATGATAACGACATACAAAATACTGCGGGGAATTGACAAGGTAGATAGTGACAGGTTGTTTCAGAGAGGGAACACAGAAACAAGGGGACACAACTGGAAGCTGAAGACTCAGATGAGTCAAAGGGATGTCAGGAAACATTTCTTCAGCCACAGAGTAGTCAGGAAGTGGAATGGACTAGAGAAAGATATAGTGGAGGCAGGAACCATACATAGTTTTAAGACAAGGTATGATAAAGCTCATGGAGCAGGGAGAGCAGAGACCCAGTAGCAGACAGCGAAGAGGCGGGGCCAGGAGCTGAGACTCGACCCCTGCAACCACAATTAGGTGAGTACAATTAGGTGAGTACAGACCGGGCCGCGGGGGCGTTGACCCCCGAACTCTCTCCAGGTAAACTCCAGGTAGCAGTCCAATGCTTCCTGAGTGACTGCTGGATAAGCCGGACTCTGACTACCAGCTGACGTTACAGTAAACATTATATTACAACCTGACTTACAAGATTCATATTGTAAAAAAAATGATTTCCTCCTTGAAGACCTTTATTATTTCTGTCTGTATTTCTTTGAAGTGATATATATGGTAGCCAACAATTTTATTATTATTTAATTAACATATCTGCTGTTTCCCCCCAAAGGGGAGAGTGACACGGAAAAGAAGAAACACTTTCATCATCATTCACTCCATCACTGTTTGGCCAGAGATGCAACTTATCAACACCCCTCCTTCAGAGTGCCGGCACTGTACTGCCCACTTCCAGGACTCAGTCCGGCTTGCTAGTTTCCCTGAAACCCTTCATAAATGTTACCTTGCTCCCTCCAACGTCAAGTCATAAAACTATTTGTCTCCATTTGCTCCTATCTAACAAGCTCACGCACGCTTGCTGGAAGTCCAAGCCTTTCACACACAAAATCTCCAAAATCTCCTTTACCCCTCTTCAACCTTTTCTAGGCCGACTCCTACCTTGTCTTCCTTCCACTACAGATTTAAACACTCATTCTATTTTGTTCCATGCTTTCTAAATGACCAAACCTCAACAACCCCTCCTTAGCACTATGAATAATGACTCACAAAATCGTAATGACACAATTACAAATAAACCATACCACGGGCGGGGATAGGAACCCACGGCCAGAGAGTCATAAAACTCCAGACCGACGTGTTAGTCATTGGCCAGCTGGCTACAATAAGTTTCATCCAGGTGGGTATATTTATACACCATAGGAAGGTTAGCATAAGCACCACTGTGACCACAAATGCAAGTCTTTACAGACGAATCTCTCGCTAGTGGCTAATGAGTCGGACTGGAGTTTTATAACTTTCTGCAGCGGGTTCTATCCCCACCCGTGGTATGGTTTGTTTGCAATCATGTCATTACGAATTCGTGAGTCAAGATGACGGCTTTGAAGGGACTTGAGCTAGAGTTCGTCACGGCCACACTGGCGGGAGACTCTCTGTTAGCCCATGCTAACCTCCCTATGTGTATAAATATATCTAGTTGGATGAATCTTATTGTAGCCAGCTGGCCCAGTGGCTTATTGTAGCCAGCTGGCCCAGTGGCTTATTGTAGCCAGCTGGCCCAGTGGCTCATTGAACCAGCTGGCCCAGTGGCTTATTGTAGCCAGCTGGCCCAGTGGCTTGTGCACTGACCTTCAGTTTTACGAGTCACTTGCCATAGCAATGGGAAAAAATCAAGTTGTATTTACGGAAGGAAAGGATAGTTTTAAGTCTTAAAATTTACTCAACCTCTTTCAAAATATCCCAGACAGGAGAGAGCTTACAACGACTTTTTTGGGACCGACTTGGACCATTTACAAAGTCACACTGGTTAGTGTGACTTTGTAAATGGTCCAAGTTGGAGCAAACGTCGTGGTAAGCTCCTCTCCCTGTGTCTGGGTTATTTGTGTATTGTTCCAGTAACTGTATTGTGCCTTTTGTTACTCAGCCTTTGAAAAATAAATATAATTTATCCAGAGAAAATTCAAAGTGAACAATGACAATCTTCCGTAGTTCACTGCTACCGATCCTAAGTGTTGAGCGTCTTTCCAGGACTATAATGATTATTATCCCGGTGAACACAGTGTGAGAGATATGGATATATGTGTAGAATAGAAAGGCCTCGCTTTATAGCGCTTCGCTTTATGGCATTTCGTTAATTCAGCAGTTTTCAATTATATATCTATTCTTCATTTATTCAGACTTCCTACAACAAATATATTCACCAATCACTTTAAGTTAAGAACGAAAGTATTTTAAGGTAAGTGATGTGTGTACTGAATTTGCATTTTTTAGGCCTAGCTCTATTGTTCACAATATATGATAGTGAAAGTAAGAAAAAGCTATGTTTCACTTTACAGTATTTTCGCTTGTCAGCAGTAACCCAGAAGGTAGCCTGCTGTACAAGCGAGCCCCTGTATGGTGTTGATCAAGGTACATAGTGGATCTTTGACAGTTATCCACACTTTCCTAATATTTAAAAAAAAATATGCTGCATGAATATTTATGACATTAATATTTTGTATCACTTGCATAACTGATTCCTTTATATTTCGTGCAAGAAATGAGAATTTATGAGAAATTATTTATAAAGACGATCAGAATCATGGATAAATCCTCAATAATTCCGTACCTACCTTCTCTTCCAATGATCCCCATGCCCAGAACACCCACTGTCAGATCCTGCAAGGTGCGATAATTCTTAACTTCAGCATATCTCCATTCACTTTTCAACTGAAAAATATTAAAAACAGGCAAGTGTCACAAAAAATTATGTTTTTATAACATTGTTTTGAATATAAAAAAAAAACACAAATTCAACAACCTAAAAAATAAAGAAGACTGAGGAATCTTATAAGCCTTATATTAGCTCCTAAATACTTCCAGCAGGACAGCAGTTGTTGTACACAATAATACTTCCAGCAGGACAGCAGTTGTCGTACACAATATACTTCCAGCAGGACAGCAGTTGTCGTACACAATAATACTTCCAGCAGGTCAGCAGTTGTCGTACATAATAATACTTCCATCAGGACAGCAGTTGTCGTACACAATATTACTTACAGAAGGACAGCAGTTTCGTACACAATAATACTTCCAGCAGGACAACAGTTGTCGTACACAAAAATACTTCCAGCAGGACAACAGTTGTCGTACACAACATTACTTCCATCAGGAAAACAGTTGTCGTACACAATAATACTTCCAGCAGGACAACAGTTGTCGTACACAAATATACTTCCAACAGGACAGCAGTTGTCGTACACAATAATACTCCAGCAGGACAACAGTTGTCGTACACAATAATACTTCCAGCAGGACAACAGTTGTCGTACACAATAATACTTCCAGCAGGACAGCTGTTGTCGTACACAATAATACTTCCAGCAGGTCAGCAGTTGTCGTACATAATAATACTTCCAGCAGGACAACAGTTGTTGTACACAATATTACTTCCAGCAGGACAGCGTTGTCGTACACAATAATACTTTATCAGGACAACAGTTGTCGTACACAATAATACTTCCAGCAGGACAACAGTTGTCGTACACAAAAATACTTCCACCAGGACAGCAGTTGTCGTACACAATAATACTTCCAGCAGGTCAGCAGTTGTCGTACACAATAATACTTCCATCAGGACAGCAGTTGTCATACACAATAATACTTCCAGCAGGACAGCAGTTTTCGTACACAATAATACTTCCAGCAGGTCAGCAGTTGTCGTACACAATAATACTTCCATCAGGACAGCAGTTGTCGTACACAATAATACTTCCAGCAGGACAACAGTTGTCGTACACAATAATACTTCAAGCAGGACAACAGTTGTACACAATAATACTTCCAGCAGTACAGCAGTTGTCGTACACAATAATACTTCCAACAGGACAACAGTTGTCATACACAATAATACTTCCAGCAGGACAACAGTTGTCGTACACAATAATACTTCCAGCAGGACAACAGTTGTCGTACACAATGATACTTCCAGCAGTACAGCAGTTGTCGTACACAATAATACTTCCAACAGGACAACAGTTGTCGTACAATAATACTTCCAGCAGGACAACAGTTGTCGTACACAATAATACTTCCAGCAGGACAGCAGTTGTCGTACACAATAATACTTCCATCAGGACAACAGTTGTCGTACACAATATTACTTCTAGCAGGACAGCAGTTTCGCACAATAATACTTCCAGCAGTACAGCAGTTGTCATAAAATAATATTCCAACGGGACAACAGTTGTCGTACACAAATTGGGTCATTTTGGGGTGGCCCTGGGGATAATCCGAGGCCAAGCAGGCGGGGGATAGGCTAAAGTGTCATACTCATTTAAAACCAAAAAGCAGAGAAATGCGAGGATCACAGGGGAAAAAAACAGAAAATAGTGAAAGTGCGGTGGGGGGAGACGGAGTTGGGGCCTAACGGGGTTGCCACACAGCAGGAAGTGGAGAATATATCGTAGTGAACTATAAAGCAGTGGGAGCATATCTACCGGGGAAAGTAAGGGGGACAAGTGAAGGGAAGCATGAGCAATACAGTGATTGCATACAGTGAGCCCAAAGAAAAGAAACGAAGAGGCACAGACCCCGCAGGGGCCACTCCAGGAGAATGTCGACAAACTGACCAGACCCAGCAGACATCAGAATGTACAAAATCCCAGTTTTGGTTTAGGTTTGGGTTTCTGGCCTTGGGTTTCAGAAACTTGGGGAAAAACCCTGTCGAAGGAGCTGACTTCATAAGTATTTTATAG
>WNWK01027399.1:0-26333 GCA_009830355.1 Cherax destructor
GGGAAATTTTAACCATACTTTGGGGGGAAACTGGGCCCAAAAAATGAGGAACCAGAAATGTGAAGGGTTAAATTGGGGATACATTAGAAAAACTCAGTCAGCACGAAAAAGGACACGAAAAAGGGGGGGAGACAAAAAGCCAGCGAGAACAGACCTAGTGTTTACTGCAGGCACATATGACATCAGTGAAATAAAATAGAGACCCTTTTGGGCGCTAATGATCACGTGGTCCCAAATTTAGAATTCATAATGGAACTAAAGGTGGGGGGAAAGCATGAAAAGGCAGACTTTAAAAGGAGGAATTCTGAAGGGTTGGGGAAGAAAGAGGACCGTAAAGAATCAAGTAATTTGACTGAGGAAGGAAGAGAGCTCACGAAAAAAAAAAGGAATTAGGGAAGTTTGGGGAATTATGTGAAGTGATGAAATTATTTGGAAGTTTTTTTGGGGGGAACGGGGGGCAATACCAGAAAATTATAAATGAGGGCACATGAACGTACTGGATGCTGTCCACACAACGGAAAAAAGGCATAAAGAAACTTTTGATAGATCTGGATACCCCCAAATGCAATGGGACCTGACAACATGTTACCATGGTTTTTAAAAAGAGGGTAAAAGAAGCATTGTAAAAAACCACTAGCTATGATCTACAGTAAGTCAGTGGATACTGGGCCAGTTACCAGAGATCTAGAAGACAGCAAATGTACTCTTTTTTAAGGCAACAGACAAGTGTTAAACTATGCAAATTCCTTTGACATCATATCTTGCAAGGTAATGGAGAGAGTAAATGGGATCAGATTGGGTTTATGAGAGAATTAGAGCTCAGGAAAATGCAGGAAAAACTTTGGGGATGTTAACTAAAAAAAAAAAAGAAGAAAAAAAAAAATAATGTATGATGTTGAACAGTGATAAATTCAAACAGCTTGAAAACTAAAAAAAGGAAATTTCCCCGTACAAATACAGGATGCAAAAAAATGCCAGTTAAATTATCGCCCAAAAAGGAAATGCAAAAAAATTTAGAATATGAAAAGTATAATCCAAAGAATGGGGCAGTTGCTGAAAAAAAAGTTTTTTCAATAGAAGGATGGAGAGTTTGATGAAGAGCATGTCTAAACTGAAGTGGGGGTGGAAGGTGTAAAGGATGTCCCATTACAGTATGAATTATAGATGTAATATCACCCCCAAAAAACCCCATTTTTCCCCGTTTTTTTTCAAAAAAAAATTATTTAACATGATTAAAATATAACTTTTTGCATCAGAACATCAAACAGTAAGTGTCAGAAAATTTCAGGAGTATTAACAAATTAAATGTTTAAACATGAAAAATAGAGTACCTGGAACCACACACCCGGCTGGAATGTCCCCCCAATTTTTTTGTTTTAATGGTTTGCTGCAGGTCATGGTAGCAAAAGTCAACCTGTTAAATTAAAACTGTACTATAACCATACAATTATTCTAGCTTCAATATTTTTTTTCTGAGAAGTTCCCTTCCCCATGCCGGGTTTTCCCCAAAACAACACCTTCCCCCCTTACGTTTTCAAAACCCCAAGCATGAGCATTTAAATTAACTAATAATCTAAAGCCAAATGGAAAAATTTTTTATGATTCTCTCTTTTTTTGGGATTCAGATGCAAGGTATGACATGGGAGTAGAAGAAGACTGAAAAAAACCATTTTTTAAAATTAAAAATAATAAAATTTTTAATTATAAAACCTTTTTCCATGGGGGGGTGGGGGGAATTCTTTCTCCGTAAGCTATGAGTGTTGTAAGAGGTGACTAAAACCCCGGGGGCAAGGGACTAGTAACCCCTTCTCCTGTATGTATTACTAAATTTAAAAGGAGAAATTTCCCTTTTTTTACTTTTGGGCCACCCTGCCACAGTGGGATGTGGCTTTTTTTGAAAGAATAATAATCAAATTTTTTTTAACACCCGGGGTGTCTCCACCAAGGGGGTGACACGAAAAAGAAATATTTTCACCATCACTATCTTGCTAGAGGTGAGGGGAATACTCCCCAAATTAAAACTGCAAATATCCCCATCTTTCCTTCAGAGTGCAGGAACTGTACTTTCCAATTTCCCCGGGCTCAAGTCCAGCTAACCAATTTTCTCTGAATCTCTTCAAAAAATTTCCCTTCTCACACTCCAACAGCATTCAAATCCCCAAAAAACCCTTTTTTCCATTCCTCCTATCTAACATGCTCTCACAAGCCTGTTAGATGTTCAAGCCTCTAGCAATCTAAACCCCCTTTTTTTACTCCAACCCTCCTTGGACATTAATATTCATGTATGGTTACAAGCTGTATCTGTCACTGAAGCAAGATTGGAAAAAATTTAAAAAAAAAAAAGTTGGGGGATATTCATTCTTATCATATGCTTTATAGATTACAAAGCACTTCCATTATCAAACCTATTTTAAGCTTAACTAAAGATGACACCCAGTATCCCCAAACCCTTTTAAAAGGAATAGTTTCAAAAATTTTTTTTTAAAATTCACTTAACACCTTGAAAATCTTTTACCCCAAAAAAAACTAGTGGAATAAACAGTATTGAAAATAAAAAACCTGTTTAGCAAAACCCTAACCAGTTGACAGGCCCACCTCCAAGATTTGCCCCATCAAAGCAGCTTTGGATGGCTGGGGGGACGATATTTTTTTTAACTGATTCTGATATGCTTGGTATGTTTCTCTATTATTTCCGTCTGTGCATGCGTGAAAGCTCGATGTTTTTTCCTTTTTAACCTTCGATGCTCCCACACAACTCCCCGCTGAAATAATAATCAAGGTGTTGCAAATAATTGTTTTGATGCTTGTGTACTTTTTAGTTATGATTCATGCAAATAGTTTCTTTTTTAAAGAAATAAAGGAAAAAAATTTATAAATTTTCAAAGAAAATTTTCTCCAACAAGAAGCACTGATACTACCCCCCATCAGCTTCTGGGTAGAACTCCACTATATACAGAATATAAATAGGGTTAAACATAATAAAAAACCCCCTTTAGGGCCCGTCCGAGTTCTATGGTTTGAAGCCGGGTCCGCCATAGTATTAAGTCATGAGCCGGTTCACTTAAATAAGCTTAGCAGTAAATTTGGGCCTTGATATGAGAAATGCATCTTGTGTAAGTGTGCATATACCTATAACAAATCCTGCAGCACACAGTGCATAATGAGAAAAAACTGCGCCGTGTTTTTGGATTAAAATAGATTTTGTGTATTTTTATGGTTTTTTATGGTTGTTTCCGGTTCTTGGTCCATTTGATAGAATGAAAGATAAGTTACAGAAATAGAGATAATTTTGATTTTTAGTCCCAAATAGCAAATTGAGCTCAAGACTGAAATGTTCGATTTTCTGATAGTCAAGAAAAAATCAATAACGTGTCCAATACATATCAGCTGGTTCTTGTGTTTCACAAACTGATTTATTTATACAATTATTACAATACGATAACAGTAAATTTAAATTTTTTGTGAATAAAAATTCTTTATGTGAATAAAAATTCAAATGGAATTGGTGAAAGCCGGAAATGAATTAATAAACAGAGGAAATGTTATTTTATCCAAGAATGCCCATTGTTTATTCTGGACCCTATTTTGAAACTGGAATATTTTAAACTTTAAAATTAAATTACCTTTCCAACCACTTTTTATAGTTAAATAATTGATTGGGAATTTTTGTATAATAGATAAAATGAACACATACAGTGAAATAGCTAAGAATTTTCAATGGAAAATGTAATTGGGAAAATAGACTAAAAATGGGCAAATCGCCCATGCCAAAATGGACATGGAAAATTCATGTAATTTCATCAATATTTTATCAAACGTATTTTGTTTTATTACCTTCAGAAAAGATTTCTATCATTTATAAGAAAAAATATTTTTTTTTTTTTTAAATTTTGGACCCTTAATTTAATGCTGGGTCTGGACCCCAAGGGTAAGGTGTTCTATACAAAAATAATCTTGTACAAGTTTACCAAAATATGAAAACTAAAAGGTTATATTGATCAGATACAGGCAAATGGGCAAAGCTTGGACTTTAGGTCTGAAAAGAATATACTAAAGGAACCATGGATTGGGTTTAAGATAATGAGCACAGGAGCAGAGGAGAGTTACTTATGAATAGATGATTTTCTAATGAAAGAGTTCACCAGTGTTTCAGCCCCAGAGGAAGGGAAAAGCAGATTTGAGACTGTGCAGAGGTGCAAGGGAAAACATACCGAACATTTAAATTATATGACAAACATGGACTAATATAAAGGAACAAAATGGTCTCCAAAAGGATGATGCTACAGCAGCTTGCATAATGTAACGATGGGTAAATCAATTAATAAGGGAGTGAGTATGGAGGAAGGAATGTAAAGTAGACTGTCAATTAACACGGGTTCCTTTAACCCTTTGACTGTCGGAGGCCCCGTCTGAAACTGTCATTCTATGTTGGAAATTTGGAAAAAAAAATAAATTATTTTTCTTATGAAATGATAGAGAATCTTTTTCCGATTGTAATGACACCAAAAGTATTAAATTTGATTAACAACTACGGAATTACGCTCTGCAAAGTTAGCGATGTCAGTGATATATACGTGCGATTTCGCCACTTTGAGCCCTATTTTAGGCCAATTCCATTGGGACAGTCGACCAAACTCATAGCTTATTTCTTTAGAACTCCATTTATTCTATCGATTGAGTACAAAATCACCAAATTACCGATTTCAACTACCCAATAAAGTGGTCAGAAAATGGCAATTTCGCCAATTCATGCAAAATAAAAAGATGTCAATTTCAAAATAGGGTCCAGAATAAACAATGCAGACATCCCTAGCACTAAAATACGATGTTATCTGTTCATTAGTCATGTCTTTAGCCCCTCTTACATTACTCTTGCTTTTATTTGATTTTGATTCATACAAAAATAGAAGATTTATTGTTATGCAGACTATTGCATTATTGTAAAACTGTATAAATAATATCTGTGCACTTGTGAAAGAATATTAGACTCACCAGTTGATGTGTATTGGACGCATGGGTGATTTGTTTACTTTTGAACATTGGCAAAAATCGAACATCATGAAACTAATCAAAATCATCTCTATTCCTGTAATATGTTTCCCATTCTATCAAATGAGACCATGAAAAGAGAATACAACCATAAATACTATACAAAATACACCTCAAAGACGGGCGTTTTAATTAAAAAAACGGCGGAGTTTTTTTTTTTCATTATGTACTGCTTGCTGCAGGATTTTTATACTGCGCACACTACACACAGACCCATTCTCTCCCATGTGGGCCTCCAGCTTTCTCCTGCTTGATTTGAGGCCGCTAGAATTTGGCGTATAAACGTCCGAAACATTGCTCGTAGCGTATATACGTCCGAAACAGTCAAAGGGTTAAAATGCTTTCTCTATTACACTATTGTCAAGTTGTGGCATATTTTGTCTTAAACATTGTAAAATTCAACTTAAACGGTTCTGCTTTCTCGTGTAGGAAAATTTCAGCGCCGCAAGCTGGACGGCGGATTTTTCCCTCTGTGTAGTGAGCATTAGAGTGTCTGCCTGTGGGTCAGCCATTGTCTTTACGGGGAGGGCTACTTTCCTACGTTGCCACCTCGTACCAGTGTACCATACATACGAGTCCAATACAGTTCCCAGCACTGTCTGTAATCGGGTTTTGATAATTTTTCATTACCATACACTGCACCTGCCAAGGAACCAAGGCACCCAGGGAGGCATGGGATGAGAAGTGGCAAGACAAAGTTAAACGTTTAAGTCTTGGAGTTATGAAGAAAATCAAGATATTAGATAAGCTTAAATGTGGTGCATGTGTGGTGGACATTCCATACCATAAAATCTTTGAAAGGGTCCTATGAAGCAAGATTGCCATCCACTTAGATATTCATCAGTTACACAACCCAGGGTAACATGGGTTTAGAGCAGGCTGCTCCTGCCTGTCCCAGTTACTGACCACTATGACAAGGTCTTGGATGCAGTGGAGGACAAACAAAATGAAGATGTAGTATACAGACTTTGTGAAAGCCTATAACAAATGCGACTATGGTGTAACAGCACACAAATTGCATGATAAAGGAATAACAGGAAAAGTCAGTAGATGGATCTATAACTTCCTAACAATAGAACACAAAGGGTAATAGTAAACAGAGTAAAGTCTGAGACAGCCAGTGAAAAGTGTTCCACAAGGCACAGTACAGTGGTACCTCGCATACGAGCAGCTCCCAACTCGAACAATTATGAAGTGTATTTCTGTAAGTGCTTTTGTAAATGTATTTTGGGGGTCTGAAACGGATTAATCTAATTTACATTATTCCTTATGGGAACAAATTGTTAGTTCGGCACTCGAAAGCCTTCTGGCAATTAAGCTGAACCCGAGGTACCACTGTACTTGCCCCCATCCTGTTCCTTATCTTCATATCTGACAGACTGAGATGTAAGCACACCACCGTGTCTTCCTTTGTGGATGACACCGACTGTGCATGACAGTGTCCTTCATCGATGACACTGAACGACTCCAAGCGGACATCAACCAAATCTTTACATGGGCCCAGAAAACAATATGAAGTTCAATGAAGAGAAATTTCAATTACAGTGGTACCTCGAGTTACGATATTTTTCGTTCAGAATGCTGTTCAAGTGCCATTACCAAACAATTTATCCCCATAAGGAATAATGTAAAATAGACTAGTCCTTTTACACCCCAAAAATATACTTACAAAAGCATTTAAAAATAAACTTACATAAAAGGGCGATTTTGGGGACCATCGTAACTCGAGGTACCACTGTACTTCGATATAGAAAACTGAGGAAGTTAAAGTGTATTGGAGTATAAAACAAATTCCAATCACACAATAGAGCGAAAAATTAATTGAAGGACCTGGGAGTGATAATGCAGAGGATCTCACTTTTAAAGATCACAACAGGAAAATGATAGGATGGATAATGAGAACCTTCAAAACTAGGATGCCAAGCCCATGATGATTCTCTTTAAATCACTTGTTCTCTCTAGGCTGGAATATTGCTGCACACTAATGGCCCCTTTCAATGCAAGCAAAATGGCAGACCTGGAGAATGTACAGAGAACATTCATGGCACATATAAGTACAATAAAACACCTAAATTAATGAGAACAGTTGAAGTCCCTTGCCTTGTACTCCCTGGAATGCAGGCAAGAAAGATACATGATAATATACACTTGGAAAATCCTAGAGGGACCAGTCCCAAATTTACATACTAAAATCACTCCCTATGAAAGCAAAAGACTGGGCAGGAGATGCAACTCATCCCCCCAATGAAAAGCAGGAATGCCACAAGTATGATAAGAGACAACATAATAAGTGTCAGGGGCCCAAGACTGTTCAACTGCTACTCAGCATACATAAGGGGATGATTACCAATAGACCCTTGGCTCTCTTCAAGGTGCTGGACAGGTACCTAAAGTCAGTACAGTGGACCCCTGGGTTTCGTAATTAATCCGTTCCAGAGGGCGCTACTAAAACCGAATATTACTAAATCTGAATCTATTTTCCCCATAAAAAATAATGGAAATTCAATTAATCCGTTCCAGACACCCAAAAGTATTCAAATAAATATTGTTTCAACATTAAATTACACAGAAAAGAATGAGATATAAAGTATAAAACAGTAATAACTTGACACTTACCTTTATTGAAGAGTTGTTGTTATGTGGAAGATGGAAGGAGGGGGAGAGAAGAGGTGTTCTAGTGTTTGAAGGGAATCCCTTCCATTAACACTTCAGGTACCAAGTCCTTTTCCAGGGTTACTTCCCTTCTTTGTTTTTAAATGCCACTTGGACCAGCTTGACCAGCTTGAGAGTCACTGGACCTCTCTCTCACAAAAAATCTGTCCAGGGAACTCTGTCTGGCGTTTCTTTAAAACGTCCCTGAAATGGGACACCACATTGTCATTGTACAAGTTGCCAGCATGGCCTGCTACAGCTTTGTTAGGGTGAAAATCATCCATAAATCTTTGTACATCAGTCCATTTGGCACAAATCTCCTTAATCTTTGAAGGCAACATCTTCCATCTCTCTTCCTCCTCTGCAGCAATTTCCTGAACTGTGGTCTGTTGCCGTTGCAGATGAAGCTCTTGCAGATCTGCAGTAGCTAGCTCTTCATTGTGGTCCTCCACCAACAAAGTGATGGTGGCACTGAGGTGCAGGGAATCACAGTATACATAATTGGAGTATAAAACCATGTGAAGTGTCTTTCTCGCTGCCACTACTAAGCGTGGAAGTTTTGCCATGGAAGTGTAAGGGAAAACTACCGAAGCATAGTATCGTTGGAAATAAAGCAATGACCACAGTATTAGTTCAGTGAAAAGAAAAGGTATCTGGAATAAATATAGTGTATATCCTTGTAATAACCAGTGTACAGCACAGTGATAAACTATTAGGTATAAAATAAAAGTAAATTAAATCCAATAGTAGTGTGGCAGTGTGGGTGACCACTTGCCCTGGAGTGGTCAATGTGACAAGCGACTTTTATAGATCGGAGTTACCACTTATAACGAATAGACTAGGATATCAGGACAGAATAAGAAAGACCTAGTGAACCCAATTGGCATAGAAAACACAAGGATAGTGATCAAGAAAATGAAAGTGGTCTAAACGGGCATCGCATGGCAATATAGGACTGAGTGGTGTGCTTTAGTCATACGCCTGGCAGTGCTGAAGTCAGACGGAGGCCTACCATACACACCCATAAAAACACCAATACACCATACCACAAATCCTGTCTAGACCAGTGTGGGGATCTCAGTGAGAATAATACATTAAAATGTATATAGGACTGGTCAGAGAGGAATAAATATAGAAAGAGTTATACAGTGAGCAAACCGAAATAAATACATATTATAACAATAATATAATATAAGGTGTAGTAAGTCTCCATAATCAGTACATCCCACATATACCAATAGGATACAGGCAGGATGGCAGTACAGTATGTATATCTGTGGGAATTGTGAAAAGGCTCTGGGAAAAATCCAGAATCACATCAACCTTTGCTTTTCAAAACATCATGTCACATGTTCAAAATTAACACAGTAACAAGAAGTGACATCCATCTAGAAAGGTGTTTCTGGATCTGCAACAAGGATGTGGAACTATGGACAGATATCGGAAAGCACTCAAGAGGCTAATAAACAATAGCATGAAAAAAAGAGGAAATATTGAATAATCTCCCCGGTATATATAGAACATTGGGAAGATAGGAAAGGGGTAAAGATAACACACAGAATGACCAGTCTACAACAATTGACCCAAAATAAACAGTCATCCACGGAAAAAACACAGGAGACAAAAACATTAGCTAACTCATTTCAGCCCCAGGACTGACCCAGCCCAGCCCCCAGCCATAGTGAACATCCGGTTTGGTTAAGGACGCCACCACAGCCATAGCCTCTAATACAGATATAGTAGGGGAGTCCTCTTCCGGGAAAATGTTGGCCCATGTCATCAAAGGAAAAGCGCGATAAAGGAAAACCAAGGAGTGGAAAGAAGGAAAAGCAGATAATTCTGCAGATCTTTGGGAAAACACAAAGTCAGTAAATATAGGCAGCCAAAACATATGCAGATTCTATGCTAAAGGTATGTGCCTTTATGGCAGAGATTGTTGGAATAAACACACCAGAAAATGTGCCAACATGTTTAAGGAAAGGAAAGTGTCGGTTTAACAAAGAGTGCAGATACTTCCATCCAGTGATGTGTCAAGCTTCAACACAGTCCAGAGAATGTTATGACATGAGCTGCCCAGACCACCATATAAAGGGAACAGTACGATACAGAGAAAGCAGGAAAGGGAAAATGAAAAACAGCAATCTTTTTAGATATAAGGAGAAACAACCAGATAAAAGAAAGAGACAAAAGGTGGAAATGGTACAGAGGGAACAGATGGGCAGAACAGTGGGACAAGACAAGACAGGCACCAGCTCATCAGGGCTGTATAAACAATCAAAGTCAGTACTGGAGAAACCAGGGGTATGGGCACAGGGGCCATACCAGGTAGGACATCACCAGTGGTACTAACCAAACACAAAGAAAGACCAAACATCCCAAATGGTAACTCCTGCTTCATATTTGCAAATATTCAGGGTCTGAAATCAAATAAAAATGACAAAGTTAGTTATGTTAGTGACTCTATCAGAAGCAAATGCCATGTTTGGAGCATTTACAGAAACACATACAAGGGATGTTTTGGACGGAGAGATTCAGATAGAAAACTATAACATGTATAGATGTGATAGAATTAATAGGTCACAGGGAGGAGTAGGACTCTATATAAAAGATACTCTCTGTTGCACAGAAGTTTTGAACGCTACGAATGATATAGTAGAAATCCCGACATTAAAGTGGAAAATAAGAATCTAGTAATTATCCTAGTATACAAACCACCATCAGCAACTGCGGAGGAATTCCAGAGCAGTTAAGAAGATAGATAGCTATCTGGATAGGATAGAGAATCCCACCCCAAACATTTTAATCCTTGGAGATTTTAATCTCCCTCATGTAAAATGGAAGATGAGGCACTATAATGTTATACCAGAAATAACTCCTGGAAGCACCCTGGCTCAACAGGCACATACCAGGGAACTAATGAGGCTTTGTGAAAAGTACTCACTAAACCAACAGATAATTGATCCACTAGAAATGAAAATACCCTGGATTTGATATTCACAAACAACGAGGAATTAATCAGAGACATAACAGTTACAAAACAATATACTCTGATCATAACATCATAGAAGTTCAAACTAGTATTATCTCAGGGTTAGGGAACTGCGACACTAATGTTAGAGACGGAATGTTTAGTAAGTTTAATTTAATAACCATAGAATTGACTGGGAAAAAATAAACCAAGAGCTATCAGACATATCATGGGAATCAGACATGAGCACCCTAAATCCCCACCAGTGCCTAGAGAAGCTGAATACAGCAGCATACAAGGTATGTATGAAACACGTACCATTGAGGAAACCCAAGAAGATCAGATATAGAGAGAGAGCGAGGGAGATGGTACAGGAGAAGAAAACGGGTTACTGAATTGCTGAAAACACAGTTATGTTGCAACAGAGGAGAGATAGCTTTAACCGAGAGATCACTGAATTAGAGCAAAAACTTAAGATGTCATACCTGAGAAGAAGTACAAAGGAACAAAGAGCCATACAGGATATTGCAAGAAACCCAAAATATTTCTACTCCTATGCAAAATCCAAGCTAAGAACTACCTGTAGAATTGGACCATTATTGAGAGGAGATTAGATACGGACGATGAACAGGAAATGAGTAAAATTCTAAAAGAACAGTATGAGTCAGTGTTCAGCAACCCACTAAATGTCAGCAAGGTAGAAAATGCAGAAATATTTTTCACTCCAGCAGAAGGCTGCGCAGACCACCTAACCAGATTCATGGAATGCTTTATTTATAAAGCAGTGCAAAGTACCATTAGCAAGAGCCCTTAGTATTCTGTGGAGAAAGAGCTTAGATCTAGGTGAAATTCCAGAGGCCTTAAAGAGTGCAGACATAGCTCCTTTGCATAAGGGAGGTAGTAGAGCACTAGCTAAAAATTACAGACCAGTAGCCCTCACTTCTCACATCATAAAAATCTTTGAAAGAGTGATGAGACGGCAGATTACAAAGTTCATGGACCAGCACAACCAACATAACCCGAACCAGCATGGCTTTAGAGCGGGTCGATCATGCCTGTCACAGCTGCTGAACCATTATGACAGAATTACGGAGGCATTGGAGGACGACCAAAACGCAGATGTGATTTAACAGATTTTGCAAAGGCGTTTGACAAATGCGATCATGGAGTGATAGCGCACAAAATGAGGGCCATAGGCATTACGGGAAGGTAGGCAGATGGATTTTGAGTTCTAACACAAAGAACACAAAAAGTAGTAGTGAACAGGGCAAGATCCAGCATCAGCGAGGTCAAAAGCTCAGTGCCCCAAGGCACTGTCCTGGCACCTCTGCTGTTTCTCATCCTCATAGCAGACATAGATAAAAACACCCAGCACACTTTTGTATCATCATTTGCAGATGACACTAAAATAAGCATGAAAGTCACTACGGTAGAGGACACTGAAAAATTACAGGAGGACATAAGCAGGGTCTTCCAATGGGCAGTGGAGAACAACATGACGTTCAATGGTGATAAGTTTCAGCTGCTTAGGTATGGAAAAATGAAGAACTCAAAAGGAACACTATATACAAAACGCAAGAGGATCACCACATAGAACGAAAGGAACACGTAAAGGACTTGGGAATAATTATGTCTGCTGATCTGTCGTTTAAAGACCATAACAAGACAAAGATCACAACAGCCAGGAAGATGACGGGGTGGGTATTGAGAACTTTCAAAACAAGGGAAATAATGCCGATGGTGACACTATTCAAATCGCTAGTGCTCCCTCACTTAGAATACTGCTCAGTGCTGACGGCCCGTTCAGGGCAGGAGAAATAGCAGAGCTGGAACAAATCCAGAGATCGTTTACGGCTCACATTGAGCCATTGAAACATCTAAATTATTGGGAACGCCTTCAAGTCTTGAACATGTACTCATTGGAGCGGAGGAGAGAGAGATACATGATAATATATACATGGAAAGTACTTGAGGGCCTGGTCCCAAATCTGCACACTGCCATAACAACATACTGGAGTGAGAGATATGGGAGAAAGTGTAAAATAAACCCAGTGAGGAGCAGAGGTGCGGTGGAGACAATACGGGAGCACTGTATTAACATCCGGGGTCCCAGACTATTCAACATCTTACCAGAAGATATCCGAAACACGGCTGGAACCAGTGTAGAAGCCTTCAAGAGGAAACTGGACAAATATCTTCACCAGGTGCCAGATCAACCAGGCTGTGATGGATATGTGGGGCAGCGGGCCTCCAGCAGCAACAGCCTGGTTGACCAGGCAAGCACCAGACGAGCCTGGCCCATGGCCGGGCTAAGAGAGTAGATAAACTCTCGAAACTCTTCAAAGGTATATCAAAGGTAACCAATCAAGGAAATTTTCCCGTGTGACCCATGCCTTAGTGTTAGCCTTCCACATCACACACAAATTAGCCTTGACAACACTGTATTTCTTGAACACACTGTGATTTTCAGAGTGATACACGAGTAAAGGCATCACTTTGAAATCCCCACTAGCATTACTACACAACATAAGAGTTAGCCTGTCTTTCATAGGTTTGTGTCCTGGCAGTGCCTTTTCCTCCTGTGTAATGTAGGTCCTGTTTGGCATTTTCTTCCAAAACAGGCCTGTTTCGTCACAAACACTTATTGGGGTTTAAATCCTTCAGCCTCTACATAGCTTTTAAATTCATGCACATATTTTTCAGTCACACATTTACCTGAACTGGCTGCCTCACACTGTGTATGCCACTACGCTTCTTAAATCTGTCAAACCAGCCTTTGCTGGCTTTAAATTCGCTCACTTTAGCACTCGTTGCAGGCATTTTCTTGATGAGATCATCATGCAACTGCCTTGCTTTTTCAGATATTATTGCCTACATCACACTATTTCCTGCTAATTCTTTCTCGTTGAACCACACCAACAACAATGTTTACAAATCTTCCAGTACAGTGGTCTCTCGGTTTTCGCCGAAAATTCGTTCCAGAATGCTGCTCAAGTGCCATTACCGAACTAATTTACTTCCTTAAGAAATAATGTCACGTAGGTTAGTCTATTTCAGACCCCCAAAAATACACTTGCAACAGAACTTATGAAAATACACTTACATAAATGTTCGAGTTTGGAGATGCACGGAAACCGAGGGACCACTGTATTTGCGATCTCTGTTTTGTGATCATATTTGCCCCTTTCGCAACAACAGCTTCCTTGATTTCATTTTCCTTGGCCACGATGGAAGCGATGGTTGTATAGGCTTTGCCATACAGCCTGGCCAGCTCAGCGACACGTACTCCACTTTCATATTTTGCAATATCTTTTTTCAGTTCTACCGTATTTCTGAGCCTCTTTACCACAGGGCTGGCACTAGGAGCTTTCTTTGGGCCCTTGGTGGCTTATTTAGCAGTTGCCAGCACTAAAAACAATGGAATAATGACAAAATATATGGTATAAATGCGTAGGTGGCCGTCACTTGCTGGTAATCAATGGCACACTGACTTTGGATGGAGTGTTGGGCCGTGCGGGCCTTGCGTACGCCGTCCAGGAAGAATTACTAATTCTGAGCGGATCTACTAATACCGAACCAATATTCATTCCAGAGAGTGACGAAATGTGAAATCAACTAAAACAAACAATTTTCCCTATAAGAAAAATTGTAAATCCAATTAATCCGTTTCAGCCACCTAAAAGTATTAACAAAAAATATATATATTTTTTTTTCAACAAGTCGGCCGTCTCCCACCGAGGCAGGATGACCCAAAAAGAAAGAAAATCCCCAAAAAGAAAATACTTTCATCATCATTCAACACTTTCACCTCACTCATACATAATCACTGTCTTTGCAGAGGCGCTCAGATACGACAGCTGAGAATAAGTCCCTCCCAACTGCCACTACTCCAGACCCCTCCTTTAACCCTTAAACTGTCCACACATAGATATATGTTCACGTGCGTAGCTGACCGAACGTAGAGCTACGTTTTATTTTTCATTCCTTCAAATTTAGTGCGATAGGTCAGAGACGCCTAGACATGAGAGAATGGGTTTGCACCCTCAGTGTGCGCAGTATTAAAAAAAATCTGGGACCACTTAGTACCATGTGGGAGAACCAGTTCGATTGAGTGCCAGCTAGAGCAAATACTGTGGCAAACACCAGGGATTCAATGATGTTATGTCGCATTAACACTCCCCTTATAAGAGGAAAGTAAAAATAGGTTAGATAAATACATGATTGGCTGTGGGTGGGTGTGAGTTAGACCTGACTAGCTTGTGATACTAGGTCTGATGCCATGCTCCTTCCTTCAGAGGATGTGACCTGACTAGGTGGGTCATTGGTCTAAGTTGGGGGGTGACATGGACCTGCCTTGCATGGGTGTGAGGGAAAAGTCCATAGATAGGAGTGATGAAAGTGTGAAGGTATGTAGAGTGATGGTTGAGTGGTAGTTTGCTGGTTAAGGTGGGGTGAGTGTCTCGCTGCTGCTATACCCCCCCCCCTTTTTCACCCGGTGAGAGGTGTAATGCTGGGCTCCGGCTGCCGGTTGAAATCACTCGACTGACCACGCTCGATCTCACTTCCTCTGTGTCCGCTCGGATCATCGGATTCAAGGCTGAGTGGGGGCCGGCGTACTCACCAATTGAGAAACATAGTAACTCCATCAATTCTGCACTACCACCAGTAGTACCTCAGTACACACTAGAAACATCAGGCAACTGGATGTCACTAGGGGACAACTTTTAACTGAGTCCCTGACATCATTTGTGACATTGTAACAGTTTGGAAGACTGTTGGATTTGTGGAAAACATCGAGGCAACAACACACACCACCACCACCACCACCACCACCACCACCACCACCACCACCACCACGGAGTCATCACCGGGATTCATTGCTTCAGTGATAAGACCACAGCTGTAAATATTTAGCTTTGAATCATATATATATTTTTTGTTTTCATTTTTCATTTTTCTTTAATATAGGATTATTACGTATAATCATTTACGTATTTATTATTTAAATTTCATTCTATTAAAATAAAGTGTATTTTTCTTGTTATTAGTCTTTTTCTATTATACTTTTCCTGAGAAGATTGGCGACAACCTTCACAAGTGGCGACCTTGCCAGGATTCGACTCAAAGCTGCGACATCTCGAACAAGATTCGACGCTACACGGGCAGAGCCGGCGGTACATTATTGGAACTCCGCCAACAGTGACTCGGTGGACCTCAACAGCTCCACACCACAGACGGTTGCCACCCTCCATAAGTATTCATTTACTATAGTAGGACTACAGTTAAGGTATTTAAAGGATTTGGTGATTGTTAATTACTCTTTGTTTATGTTAGTCAAGTCAAGGCAGGATGTGCTAGTTACTTCTGCCACCTTTGTTTTGAGCTTGAAGATTATTTTAGGAATAGACTCTAGGGATCCGAGATTTTCCAGTGATAAATCATCTTCATTGAGTTCTTGTATGTTATATCAAGGGAACTGTCATAGGACACTCTTGATTATAGTGGGAAGAGTGGATGATCAAGTGATCCCATTCTCCTTACTGGTTGGTCGGAGCTGGCATAGAACCCTCCGGTCAAATTTATACTGTATAAATCGAAGTAGGGATTGAACCCTCCGGTTTTGTGTGTTCAGTTGTAGCGGAGCCGGATTTGAACCCTCCGTTTTCTATTATATCAGTTTCATTCACCCAGTAAGTTAAGTTATCCCGGTTAGTATGGAGGAATACCAGTTCTGGATGAATGCTGGGATGAAGCTAGGTATTACGGGGAAAACTTTGGAATCTTTCATAGCTACTAAGATTCAGGAAAAAAAGAATGAAGTTGAAAGAGAGAAACAAGAGAGACAGTTAGAAAGAGAAGAGAAAAAGGAGAAAGAGAATTGAGAGAGAAGAGAGAAAGGAGAAAGAAAAACTTGAAAGAGAAAGACAAGAGAGACAGTTAGAAAGAGAACTAGAAGAAAAGAAAGAACGTGATAAGCTTGATCGTGAAGAGCACAAATACAGGAACAACAAGCTAGAGAACGTGAGGCACGCACTCTAGAGAAAGAATTAGAGGAAAGAGCAAAAGCTAGAGAACATGAGGAACGAGAAAAAGAGAAAGATCGTGAAGTAGAGAAAGCTCGTCTAGAATTAGAGAATAAGAAACTAGGTCTTACCCAGCAGAAATTAAATGAGGGCGTAGTGGAGCGTCACACTCCTTCATATACCCCCACCCCCAACTTACCACCCTTCACAGAGGGGGAAGACATTACTTCTTATATTATCAGATTTGAAAATACGGCTTCCCTCTGTGAATGGCCATTTGATTCGTGGGCTACTAGGCTGGGTATGTTATTCTCAGGGACAGCTTTGAACATTTATGCAACTTTGTCACATGATATCATTTGTGACTATAACCTGTTGAAGAAGGCAATTCTTAAGGCCTACCAGAAAACCACTAACTCTTATAGGAAGGATTTCAGGTATGCCGCATTACAACACGGTCAGAATTTCCAGCAGTTACAGATTACTCTCTTTCGATTGTTTGATTTTTGGATAGACAGTGTAGGAATTGATCACACTTATGAATCTCTTAGAGATTTCATGGTTGCCGACCAGTTCCTGACGGCTCTGCCCCACCAAATACGAACCTTCATTAGAGAACGTAATCTGATTACGGGTGCGGAAGTTGCTGAAGCTGCTGACTTGTATGCGGAAGCCCATAATTCCTATAAGGGCCTGAAGGGGTCGATCCCTAAGGGCAATGGTTCACCTGAACCAAAGGTTAAGTCTCATGTAGAGGGAGAACAAAAATCATTTATCCCAGTTTGTCATGTATGTGGTGGAAAAGGACATAAACGCCCTGATTGCCCTTCTAAGATAGTTCACAAGGTGGGTAGATGCGTCAAAGAAGGTAATGAACAAGCTCCCTTCTGTTCAGGAACAGTTAATGGTCTTAAGGTATCTAAGATATTAAGAGACACTGGATGCACTTGTATAGTCATTTCAGATAAACTGTTCCCTAATATCAAACCCACACATGCCTCCACTACTCTTTCAGATTACTTGGGCCGTACAGACACGTTTCCTACCATGCGGTGTTACATCAGGTCCAAATGGTTTACAGGTTGGACTAATGCGGTTCTAGCTCCCATCACAACTTGCTCTATAATAATAGGTAACGTTAAAGGTGCCATTCCTCCTTGGAAGAGCGATCTTTCGTCACCTCGCATAGATGCAAGTTTTTCAGCTCAGCCTCCTCCCAAGGTTGATAAGCTCCTTGTCAGTCCTATTGCTAAATCTTCGTTATCTCATGGTAATAGTCATTTAAAAGTGGAAACAGATGATACTGCACTCGGAATCGAGATGGCAGAATCACCTGTTCACTCAGTAGATGACAGTAAGGTTGCCACCTCCAACCATATACCATCTGTTCCAAGTAAAGTAAAGACTAAAGCTCAGACTTCACCTTCTATTGATCCTTTAATTGCCACAGATCTTCGGTCCAAAGATGACTATCAATTTACAGCAGACTTGCCCTTCACTTCGGTATTGCCATAGTCATGCTATAAATAATACAGTTATCCAAGGAAGATACTCGTCACATAAATTTGAATATCGTGACGGGATCTTATATAAATCTGTGTTGAAACCTAATTCTCTTACAGTAGATTATTCCCTCCTAGTCATTCCCGACCAATGCCACGAGTCAATTCTCCAAATGGCTCATGACCTGCCAGTGACCGAACACTGGGCCCATCGTAAGATGTGGCATAAAATCAGGCATACGTATTTCTGGCCACATATGTACTCGCAGGTGTCAAAGAAGTATGGGTCGTGCAACAGGTGTCAATGGCTTACTACACCTCATAGCCACGATCCTGCTTCCGGTACTTCTGAGCCTATAAATTCCCTCCACCGGAAACGAGATACCCATAACTTAAATTCTATTTACTGGAGAAAGAATTCATTCTAGAAACAGATCATAAACCATTGGTATACATAGAAATTTTAAGGGAACCAACAGTCGCCTCTTGAGGTGGACATTGGCACTCCAGGCTTTTAAGTTTCATATTGTGTATATCAATGGTTCCTCTAATTATTTCTCTGACTGGTTAAGTCGTGACAGTCAGTAGAATATTTGTACTTATGCGACTTTCATTTTTTTTTGGGACTTTTACCTCATAATTTCTACTTCTATTCCTTGACTAGCAGTCTTGGTATGGGGGAGTGTGAGGGAAAAGTCCATAGATAGGAGTGATGAAAGTGTGAAGGTATGTAGAGTGATGGTTGAGTGGTAGTTTGCTGGTTAAGGTGGGGTGAGTGTCTCGCTGCTGCTATACCCCCCCTTTTTCACCCGGTGAGAGGTGTAATGCTGGGCTCCGGCTGCCGGTTGAAATCACTCGACTGACCACGCTCTATCTCACTTCCTCTGTGTCCACTCGGATCATCGGATTCAAGGCTGAGTGGGGGCCGGCGTACTCACCAATTGAGAAACAGAGTAACTCCATCAATTCTGTACTACCACCAGTAGTACCTCAGTACACACTAGAAACATCAGGCAACTGGACGTCACTTGGGGACAACTTTCAACTGAGTCCCTGACATCATTTGTGACATTGTAACAGTTTGGAAGACCGTTGGATTTGTGGAAAACATCGAGGCAACAACAACACCACCACCACCACCACCGGGATTCATTGCTTCAGTGATAAGACCACAGCTGTAAATATTTAGCTTTGAATCATATATATATTTTTTGTTTTCATTTTTCATTTTTCTTTAATATAGGATTATTATAATCATTTACGTATTTATTATTTAAATTTCATTCTATTAAAATAAAGTGTTTATTTTTCTTGTTATTAGTCTTTTTCTATTATACTTTTCCTGAGAAGATTGGCGACAACCTTCACAATGGGCCAGTAGGCCTGCTGCAGTAGGCCTGCGGCAGCAGCAGCAGCGGCATCTGAGCTCCATATTTTTCTCATCACCCAGAGTTTATCAATGCTCCTATGATGACCTAGCTGCAAGCAAAACTGCACTAACCTACGTAGCATCCAGAATGACCCAAGAATACCAGCAGTAAGACCTACAAACCAAATAAACTGACGATTAAAGGAAGACTGCCCACAAACCCAAAGCATCACCCCGCTGCCAAACAAACGCTTACCAGCCTAAACCAGCCTACAACCTACCAGCCTACAGTTCACCAGCCTTCAGTTCACCAGCCTACAGCTTACCAGCCTACAGTTCACCAGCCTACAGTTCACCAGCCTACAGCTTACCAGCCTACAGTTCACCAGCCTACAGTTTACCAGCCTACAGTTCACCAGCCTACAGCTTAACAGCCTACAGCTTCATCTTGCCGCACTAACTTCCCCGACTACTGTGCTCAAATGAGACGTAACATCAGAAGAACAAAATCCCAAATCAACAAGAAAACACCAAGAAATCTACTAATCAACCTGTCTACCAAGGAAGCCAGTACACCCTCAACCCCCCACACCACCTCCCAGGACGCCGGTACACCCTACACCCCCCTCACCACCACCCAGGGCGACGCATCAACAACAAACATGGCTGCCTCCCCACAAGCTCCCCTTCACTGGCTTCACCCAGATAATCTCTCAGGTATGACGAATGATCCAGATACACTAAAGTCATACATCATCAAATTAATCAATGAAAATATGAACCAACGTAAAGCACTTCAACAACAAGATACCAGGATGACACAACTTGAAAACAAAATCCTCAGCCTTGAACAAAAGTTAACAACAACTGGAATGACTGATTTTGGCAAAACCCTCCAAACTGTCATTAATAGCCACACTAAACAGATAACATCTATAAACACAAAGGTTGAGGAAGCAGTAAAGGAGTGGAAGAACAGCATGGATAACCAGTTTAATGACTACCTTGCACTACAAGAGGACAAAACCGAACAAGATAAGTTATCAGACGCAGTAATAGTGAACAGTCCATTCTTTCCCAGTGATATGACCCAAGCAAACAGTAAAGACATTACTTTACGGATCATCAAAGATCAAATGAACGTAAATGTACCAGTGACAGATATAAAAGAAGCACGATTACTAGGTTCCCATGGTAGAAAAAGTGTTATGCTTAGATTCACCACACATGACGGGAAAACAGATCTAATTAGATCATCTATTAAAGCCAGGAAACAAGTACAGTGGTACCTCGACTTACGATGGTCCCCAAACTCACCCTTTTATGTAAGTTTATTTTTTTAAATGCTTTTGTAAGTGTAATTTTGGGGGTCTAAAAGGACTAGTCTATTTTACAACATTTCTTAAGGAGATAAATTCGTTTGGTAATGGCACTTGAACAGCATTCTGGAATGAAAAAATATCGTAAGTCGAGGTACCACTGTATTTATTAATGAGTGTCTGACCAAAAAACGTCAGAACCTCTGGTATAGAATCAGAAGACTTAAGCGAGAGAATAATGATAAAATCCACCAATGTTTCACTCGGGATGGAAAAATTCTAGTGAAAAAAACAAGTGTAGGTCAGTTGTATACTATCACAACTGAGACTGAACTATCAAGATTCCTTAGGGATGCAAATATAACAGAGACTGTATAAACACAATGTCCAATACCAAACCCCTACGTATAGTGTAGTGTATGTTTTGCCCATCTACCTCATTTAAGTATTTGTCTATCCTCTGATGAATATTTTTGACAAATAGTTTTACTTTTATTTTTAAATACATACAATTTTTACTTGTGCCCATTTTTCAACCCACATACCTATATATTTTTATCAGCTTATGTACTTGCTTAGAATTTATAAGTTCTATTAATCACCTTATTTGCTAAAAATTGTACTTATCTTTTAATATTTTAATACTAATAAATTTTACTTTTTGTATGCTTTTACACTTTAGCACTTATCTCCTTTTTAATAATTAACTTTGATTTTCATTATATTGCCTTTAATAAATTCTATAATCACAACTAGTGCAATACTGAATCTTAATATTTGTTCCATTATAAATTAATACTAATCATAGTAACTTTCCAACCAGTTCTATTAACTAGTTAAATAATAAATCAATTACACTGTAAAGATATATCCTAAACCTCTGTGACTTCTATTCAAAAGTCTGTTAATCCAATTAGCTAGAAAAATCAATTGATCAGATATCATATCTTTAAGTCTAGCATTATTCATTGTTCTTAATCTTTTTAGAATCACACTCATATATAAACTTTTGTTTAATTAATTAACTTACTCAGGTGCTAACTCAGGTGCTATAGTTTTAGATTCTTATTAGCTGTAAATTGACTACCTTAGCTCATTCTTTTCATTTTTGTAAACATATTCAACGTACAACTCACGTGCCAAGAAATCCTTTTGCATTGTCCTAATTTTATAATGAAGACAAAAGTACAAAACTATGTTCAAATTTCATAGTTAAATACTCACCTTTACTCATTGTATACTATCTACAAAAATTCTTACAATTTAGTTTTAAGTTAATTTTAAGTCTGCCCAAAATGCCCTGCATACTAGGGGCTTTTGGCATGTACACTCATGTAATCTCAATAACCAAATGTAATTCTTTGTATCATGTCCAAATAAAAATTATTATTATTTATTATTATTATTATTATGTATTCGGCAGGCTGGCTGGCTTTGGCTGTCTCTGGCTGTCTCTCATCTGTCTATATCTCTATCTGTCCATATCTTTATCTGTCTATATCTTTGTCTGTCGAAATCTTTGTCTGTGAAATCTTTGTCTGTCGAAATCTTTGTCTGTCGAAATCTTTGTCTGTCTATATCTTTCTGTCTATATATCTATCTATATCTATATGTCCTATATCTCTGTCTCTCTCTCACATGTACACATAAGTAGTTATTATACGAGTGTAAATTACCTAGGATAACCCAAAAATTCCAGGCAAAGTGCTATACAATGCTTGTAGATCTAATACATAATAAGCATGGAAACCCCTGAAAGTAATATACATCGTCACTTCTGCATCGTGTATAATACCTGTTGGCTTACGAGACGCACTCTGAGACTGAGACAAGCAGAGGGAAAGACATACAGGCAGACAGATAAGCACAGTTAGACAGACATAAGCAGAGCTGACAAACAGACAGATACAGACAGATAGACAGAGACAGACAGACGATAGATAGACAGACACAGATAGACAGACAGACAGATATTGAAAAAGGGAGGGTTCCCTTCAGCACTGCTGACATTTATCAAATGTCACTGGGCTGTCAAGTTATCTGACACTTGTCAACACACCATTCTTCAAAAAGTTTCATATACACTCCAGGATGTCTAAAACATTGCTGGGACCGATAAATACTTCGATATATTTATAGACAATAGTAAATGACCAAGGAAGGTGAAACTGTTCACCTGTTTATGTGATTGTGACTATTTGAGTACTATTTCAGTACATAATATTAGAACAAAGATTGGCTATGAAATCACAAGATCTATTGTAAATTGTAATTATCAGAACATAAAAATTATATAAATTAAAATAAAAACTAGAAAAAAAAGTATATCTGCATTACTTGTGAAGCGGCAGGACTTGATGTTGCCGCTCAGGTGAGCATCAGTACCAAATTGGCGGGCTTATATCTTGGTAAGTACTGGCCCCAAAACTTTTTTTAGCCTATCCTGTTTATAAAAATGGGCTCTTCATTTAATTTTTTTTTTTTTTCAAAATATTCGGTCAGCTACGCAAGTGAACGTATATCTACGTGTGGACAGTTCAAGGGTTAAAGTGCAGGCATTGTACTTCCCATTTCCAGGACTCAAGTCCAACTAAATCAATTAACTGCTTTCCCTGGATCCCTTCACAAAATATTACCCTGCTCACACTCCAACAGCTCGTCAGGTCCCAAAACCATTCGTCTCCATTCACTCCTATCTAACATGCTCACACATGCTTGCTGGAAGTCCAAGCCCCTCACCCACAAACCTCCTTTACCCCCTCCTTCCAACCTTTTCGAGGACGACCCTACCCAGCCTTCCTTCCCCTACAGATTTATACGCTCTCCAAGTCATTCTACTTTGATCCATTCTCTCTAAATGACCAAACCACCTCAACAACCCCTCCTCAGCCCTCTGACAAATACTTTTAGTAACTCCACACCTCCTAATTTCCACACTCCAAATTCTCTGCATAATATTTACACCACACATTGCCCTTAGACAGGACATCTCCACTGCCTCCAGCCGCCTCCTCGCGGCAGCATTTGCAACCCATGCTTCACACCCATATAAGAGTGTTGGTACCACTATACTTCGTATGTTCCCTTCTTTGCCTCCTTGGATAACTTTTTGTCTCCACAGATACCTCAACCCACCACTCACCTTTTTCCTTCATCAATTCTATGGTTAACCTCATCCTTCATAAACCCATCTGCTGACAAGTCAACTCCCAAATATCTGAAAACATTCACTTCTTCCATAATCCCTCTCCAATGTGATATCCAATTTTTCTTTATTTAAATCGTTTGATACCTCATCACCTTACTCTTATCTATGTTCACTTTCAACTTTCTACCTTTACACACACTCCCAAACTCGTCCACTAACCTTTGCAATTTTCTTTAGAATCTCCCATAAGCCCAGTATCATCAGCAAAATGTAACTTGCAAAATGTAACCCTCTACCACCATCACTACCACCCTCTACCAACTTCACTACCACCCTCACCAACTTCACTACCACCCTCTACCAACTTCACTACCACCCTCACCAACTTCACTACCACCTCTACCAACTTCACTACCACCCTCTACCAACTTCACTACCACCCTCTACCAACTTCACTACCACCCTCTACCAACTTCACTACCACCCTCTACCAACTTCACTACCACCCTCTACCAACTTCACTACCACCCTCTACCAACATCACTACCACCCTCTACCACCATCACTACCACCCTCTGCCACCATCACTACCACCCTCTACCAACATCACTACCACCCTCTACCAACATCACTACCAACCTCTACCATCATCACTACCATCATCACTACCACCATCACTACCACCATCACTACCACCATCACTACCACCCTCTACCACCATCACTACCACCACCACTTTTGTATTTTTCTACAATCACTTTCTTTAATTCTATCGTGTTTCTCACCTTCTTTACCAAAGGACTGGCACTAGCACCTTTGTTTTGGCCAATGGTGGGTTATTTAGCAGTCACACACAATAAACAAGTGCAAGAAACGATGAATTATTACGAAATAATTCCTATAAGCTTGCAGGGTAATGTTCACTCAACCATAAACAAAGCAACACTGCCTCAGGATGCGTGTGTGAGAGGTTGTGTGCACGCGGCATACTCAGTCGTTTACCATACCACCGACAAGAATGGAGGAAAGCAACGAAAACTGAGCCAATATTTTTACAGAAAAATTTGACAATAACTGAAATGAGTGAAAACAGGGTAAGCGAAAAGGGAGGGTCCACTGTACATGACCAGGAAGGCTCATTCGTACATCGGTTTGCGAGTGGCCAGCAGTAACAGCCTGGTTGACCAGGCTCTGATCCACATGAGGCCTGGTCATAGACCAGGCCACCGAGCATTGATCCCCAAAACCCTCTCCAGGTATATCAGCATACAGTGGAACCTCACCTAACGAACACTCCATATAGCGAACAAATCGCGTAACGAACGCTCTTTTCACAAAATATTTTTCTCACGTAGCGAACATTTACTTGTGAAGCGAACCGTACCAGACCTGTAGACCTGCCCCGCGCTTGCGCGGTGAGGTGGACAGGATGCCAGTCAAGCGTTGTTTACACTTGAGAGAACATTACCCAGCGCGCTCTTTCAAACATTCACAACACTTTTGTTGTGTTTATTGTTGGTTAACCCTTTGACTATTTCGGTCGTATATATCGTCTTACGTATTTATTTAGGCATATTTATACGCCTAAATTCTAGCGGCCTCAAATCAAGTGGAGAAAGCTGGTAGGCCCACATATGAGAGAATGGGTCTGTGTGGTCAGTGTCGCAGTATAAAAAATCGGGCAGCCAGTGGTGCATTGTGGGAAAAGCCATTTCAGTAGTCCATGTTCAGCATGCCTAGCGGTAAGAATTATCTGACTCCCGGCGAATCTGGGACCTCTTCCCAAGTGATAGCTCTAACACAGATGGAAGTGTCTTGAAGATGAATTTCATGGTTTTGAGGAGTTTGTGACCAAAGCAATGTCCAGGATACCAGAAGGAAGGAAGGAAGAGATGAGAGGAAGGAAGGAAAGAAGAGATGAAAGGAAGGAAGGAAAGAAGAGATGAGAGGAAGGAAGGAAAGAAGAGATGAGAGGAAGGAAGGAAAGAAGAAGGAAAGGAAAGGAAGGAAAGAAGAAAGAAAGAAAGGAAGGAGAGATGAGAGGAAGGAAGGAAAGAAGTAAGAAAGGAAGGAGAGATGAGAGGAAGGAAGGAACAAAAGAAGTAAGAAAGGAAGGAAGAAAAAAGGAAGGAATGAATGAAAGAAGAAATGAAGGCAGGAAGGAAGAGATGAGAGGAAGGAAGGAAATAAGTAAGAAGGAAGCTAGAAGGAGGTTGTGGGGAGAAGACATGGGTCCCCTTTGTGTTGACAGGTTGACAGCAGTGAGGGTGGTGAGTAATGGTATATGTCATTTTGACAGCTGC